>JALIZH010016355.1:0-97055 GCA_030522465.1 Rhipicephalus appendiculatus | reverse complement strand
GTCGACTACCGCCATCTAAATCGAATCACCAAGAAAGAGTTCTACCCACCACCTGCAATCGATGATGCACTCGACTGCCTCCACAATGTCAAGTATTTCTGGTAGCTCGACCTCCAGTCTGGCTACTGGCAAATGTCCCTCGATGACCATGACAGCGAGTAGACAGCATTCAACACATCCGAATGTTTTCAACAATTTGAGGTCATGCCTTTTGAGTTGTGCAATGGTCCTGCGACTTTTGATCACATAGTGGACTCTGTCCTACGCGATTTCATATGGTTGACCTGGCTTTGCTATCAGGAAGACGTCGTCATTTTCTCATCCACCTTAGAAAGCCACGTTAGTCATCTGTCGGTTATTTTTGACGCATATGACTGTGCTGGCCTCCAGCTCAATTTGTTGAAAATAACCTTTGGACGCCGGCCCGTTAAGAGGGTATAGTTGGGTGAACCGGTCGTCTTGGTTTCAGCTTTGTTTCATGGGGACTGGCCTATATTTTATTTTGAAATATTGCGTCTTCAATAAGAAAGCTTGTATCCTTCAATTTGTATAATTTCAACTTTGTAGACTTTATTTTTTGTTATATTTGTTCTAAATTTTAGGCTGGGGTGAAAATTTAAATCTAAGTTTTCTCAAAAACAAACAGAAAACAAACCAAAAAACGTGTGACAGTGAAGTTTGGTATGCTGATTCCACATAGTTGTGGCATTAATATCTAGGTATAAGAACGTGTTCCTATATTTATGTCACAAGAAAATAAATGTAGTCTTCACGTGTCACATGTTACGATAGAAACATTCATATTTCTTTTTCCTTTAATATAACTCAGAGTCTCAGACAAGTATTAGGTTCAGATTAATTAGAAGGGATTCAACCATAACCTGAGAAAAGTTGAGCGGAATCGGTCGGACAGTTTTTCAGAAAAGGCACATCAAGGTTGGAAAATTTTCAAGACTGATGATGAGAAAAAATCACAGCATATCCACGGAGTGAATGATGATGAGTGCGCGAAGCTCCGCAGGTTCATCGGTAAACCGTGAATCTTCCATGAAATTCGCCCTGTACATCATCAAAGACGTGACAAACACTTTGTTTATACATACAAGAAATATATGTTTTATGAGCCGTGATTTTCCGTTTTGTTTTCGTTTCTTCGTTGGTCGTGGTTACCGTTTACATAAGCCGTGGCTTCCGTTCCCCCCTTCATTAGAACGGCTTTATGGTCGGTGAAATGGAGGGAGAGCGGTTCCTGGATGGGTCGTAGTGGAAAGTTTGCAAAGACGAGATCGATGCAGGTTCCTCGGATGGTGCTTGTTTGCATGTGATCAAACGATATGCATGTGAGACCATATCGCGATGCCATGTGTTGTATGAGCCAACTGTTTTCAGTGATGTCAACGTTAAAGTCACCCACCAGTAGGGTAACGAGACACGCTTATTCTTCATCGTCATCAGCGTCATCATTATGACGCATAGCGGGTACATTCCATGTGCTGTGCCGTGATGGCAGCGTCATCGCCATCGCACAGGGGTGGCTACGACAACAATGGACGGAGGATGGAACGACCGATGGCGTAAGGAGCTTCGCCCCTAAAAACAGTTTTAGATGCGAAGCATCTTATGCTCGGGGCTCCCGTGTCCGTCCCGCGTCCCCCGTCCCCCGTCCCCCGTCCCGCGTCCGGCCACTTTCATGAAGTAGGGAAGCACCCATTATGCGAACCAGAACACTGTAGTAATATGAAGGCCGTCAACCCTAACACAGTCATCAGAGTCATGGCCGAGAGCACAGAGAGGTTGCTTAGGAATGGCTAGGCAGGTGGTGTTTGTCGCCCAGGTTGACCCCATTCCTTGAGTCATGGCCGAGAGCACAGAGAGGCTGCTTAGCAATGGCTAGGCAGGTGGTGTCTGTCGCCCAGGTTGACCCCATTCCTTAATCTTGCTTGCATGTGTTTGGAGGGGGGCTTAGTCCGTCCCTCCTTCCCGCGTCCCACACCACCACAGCGCATGCACGTCCCCTCCCCCCTCTCTCTCCCACGCTCACCCCCCTTCCTCTCCTCTAGGAATCCTCTATTCTACGGAGCGTCCCACACCCCCCACAGCGCGTGCGCGTCCCCTCCCCTATGCTCTCCTACGCTCACCCCCTTCCTCTACACTAGGAATCATCTGCTCTAAGGAGAGGCGCCCACATCCACACAGCGCATGCGCGTCCTCTCCCCCTCTGTCCTCTAAGAATCCTCTACTCCACGGAGCGGCTCCCGCGTCCCACACCCCCCACAGGGCATGCACGTCCCCTCCCCCTCTCTCTCCTCTTCTACGGTCCCTCCCGTCCCTTCATCTAGGAATCCTCTACAGAGCGGCGCGCACGACAGGTGGTGTGACAGCTGCATACTCCGCTGGGGGCGCCACGGTAGTTCCGCGGTATGAAAATTACGGAGCGCGCGCGCCTCATTCTCTCTCCTGTGCAGCGCCGCGATGAGCGCCCGGACCACTGCCGTGAAATGAGAGCGGCGACGCTCCTCCCGCTCAAGCTAATTATCTTCCCGCTGCTTCGCATCCACACATGGTTCCCTTTAGCGGGAGATGGGGGAATTTTTTTATTCAAAAGTAGGTGGGGAAAGTGCTGACAACATAAACTGCTGACAACGCTACAAAGGCATACCTGATGGGAAAATTTTCAATCAGAAGTAATGAAAATCTTAGGAAATGAGTCTATTTATTTGATCTAGCTATATTGATTATTAAGATACATATAGGAAGAAAGAATGATGAAGAACAAAACGTCAACAAGCCCTCGCATCCATCGGAAGGCCCGCTTTTGGACGCCATTTTTAAATAGCTTTGAGCGTTTCTACACGGTTGCTATTGCACGATTTGGTTCTTCGGGGTCTACTATTTTTCAGTAATGAAATCAAGACATCGCTTTTTTTGGTCGATCTACCTTACTACAACCCCTTAAACTATTTAGCCACCTTGCTGACGCTTCTGGTTTTCAAATCAACCCTGGCAAAGTCCACGCTTTCCAAGATTTCCCGGTTCCGCGTTCCACACAAGTTCGCAGCCTTCTTGGGCTCTGCTCATACTTTCGCCGCTTTGTCATAAACTTCACGCACGTTTCTCGGCCGCTAATTGCTCGGCCCCTCCCTAGCTATACGGACGTTTGTTCGCACTCATCACAGAACATCATGTGCTCTGCTGGCTGTCAACTCTTAAGGATCCTTCCGGAAGGCATGGCCGTTGGGTATTATGATTGCCGGAGCACACGTTCCCGGTAGTGTACAAATCTGGCAAGTCGCGCAGCGACGCCGTGGGCTTATTCCGACACCATGTTGATCCACCCGGCAGCATAGTTGGTGGCCGTTGTCTGTGTGTTAGCCATCACTGACTGTCTACATGTGGCAGTTGGACAACGTCGAGATACATCGCTGCTCTCCATCATTGCATGCCCTCAACATGGCAATACCGTCCCTCTGCTAAGAGGGGAACAATGTCCAGTTGCTATGGCGGCGCGCCTGTGAGGAGGAAGAGGAGAAGTAAATTTTGCTAGGTCTTGGTGGCTCTAAACTTGGCTTCTACTGGGTTTTGCTGGGCCTGAACGTGGCTTGCTTTTTATGGCTGTTGCATCGACCAGCTTCGGTGTTGCTGTAGTTTTGCGCGGCAGTGCAAACTGCATTTTTAACGTTTTTTTCTTCCATTAATTTTAGCGCTTGCTTGACAGCCTGATTGAGACAACTGGAATATCGAAACATAATCACTTGCACAAAATAGTATGGTGTTTAGATGGGAACCTGTTCGACAACCATGGCGGCAAGGTGAAAAAGCGTACTTCTTAGTGGACGAACTCATGCCAAGCGATGACGAAAAACACAAGCGTCGGCCGATGAAAAGACAATCGACACGTAAAATAGCTCCGCCGCCTATGTACTGGTGTTACATTACTTAGTAGAAGCTGAGACTCGCGTAATTTTAAAATATACAAGGTTATAAGCATTACAAAGACAGCCGCACCAGAATTGACGGTATGGCTTAAAAATCACGAGGTAGAGAAAGGCGTATTTTGCGCTGACCGATAAATGCATAATATCTGCGGTGCGGGGATAAATGGCAACCCACAAAGAGCACAGAAATGACGCATGTCAAAAGGTAAAATGTTTGCTATGATTTTGTCTTTTGGCGAGGGTAATTTGAAGAACTGCAAATCCCAAATCCTCAAAAATAAATATACGCTGAACATGTTGCCTGTCATCACACATTTTATACTTTATTGCCTGGGTAGCCCGTAACTTCAATATTACATGTTGGGGTTTGACGTCCCAAAACCACGATCTGATTATAAGAGTTGCCGTAATGGAGGGCACCGGAAATTTCGACGATCTGTTGTTCTTTAACTCGCTTCCAAATCTTGGGACATGGGCGTCTAGCGTTCTGCCTCCATCGAAATGCGGCTGCCACGGCCGGGATTCAATCCCGTGACCTTCGCGGCAGCAGTCGAGTGCCATAACTACGAGACCACCGTGGCGGCTTTCCCTCTAACTTCAAATACAAAACATGTATAACTATTCGTTTCAAAGCTTGCCCTTTGCTTTTTTATGTGCACTTTGTTGCTATGATATTCGATTTTCATTTTATTGTTTCATGTGCACCAGGCACCACCTGCCAGGTGATTTTGCGTATTGCAATTCTGAACTTAGCAGATTTTTGTCACACCATCCGCATTACACGTGCTTGCACATTGTGTGACAGCAAATACATCATCCTACATAATTTATTTTGTGAAACTGTGAGCAGCTTACGCATACTTTATGCTGGAAGAGCTACTATT
Organism: Rhipicephalus appendiculatus; assembly: GCA_030522465.1. Taxonomy (NCBI): domain Eukaryota; kingdom Metazoa; phylum Arthropoda; class Arachnida; order Ixodida; family Ixodidae; genus Rhipicephalus; species Rhipicephalus appendiculatus. The sequence goes on along the minus strand of JALIZH010016355.1, from coordinate 92,236 downwards.
GTTAACTTTCAATATGCGCTTGGTGTGTTGTACATCTGCATTCAATTGGTAATTTTCCATATATATTTGTACGTTCTTTACAGGTTGTAGACCCAGCGCCTGACAGCAAATACAATGAAGTGCTCGGTGTTTATCCTTGTAACGCTGGCCATATTGGTGGTGTTGCAGAATGCCAATGGCTGCGATAAGAAGAGTCTTCTGATCGGGAAAAGTGAGAAAAGTCGTGTTTTTTTTCTCTTAATTGGACAAGTTTATGAGAGCTATAGAGCACTGAAACATTAGAATACCGCATTCGTACAGCAATTTCCCAGAACGCGAGGATCTCCCTCTGCGATGCTGAAGATTTACCTTTGCGCACTTCTTTCCCCGAGTGATGCCACCTATTTAGTATATCATCACTTGTGAATAGTGAGCTACACATACCCCATCTCCTAGGTCTTGCATACTTCCTGATGAATGTTTGTTTTCAAATCCACCTATTACTGATACGGTGTTTACGGGCTGAAATCCACCTATTACCTAGTACGGTGTTTACGGGCTGAAACGTAGCATTTTAGGGCTTAGTAATGTGCGTACAGGTAGTACAGGTAGAAACCACGGAGCCGAACAATAAGAGTGAAATAATTAGACGAATAAGGATGAAATGGAGCACATTCGGCAAGCATTCTCGAGTCATTAATGGTAGTCTACCACTATCCCTCAAGAGGAAGGTATATAACAGCTGCACCTTAGCGGTACTTACCTACGGAGCAGAAACCTGGAGACTTACAAAGAGGGTTCAACTTAAATTAAGGACGACGCAGCAGCGATGGAAAGGAAAATGATAGGTGTAACCTTAAGAGACAGGAAGAGAGCAGAGTGGGTCAGGGAACAAACGGGGGTTAAGGATATCATAGTTGAAATCAAGAAGAAGAAATGGACATGGGCCGGGCACGCAGCACGTCGGCAGGATAACCACTGGTCATTAAGGGTAACTGACTGGATTCCAAGAGAAGGTTCACGCGTGAAGGGGAGACAGAAAATTAGGGGGACAGATGAGATTGAGAAGTTTGCAGGTATAACGTGGCAACAGAAAGCACAGAACCGCGTTGATAGGCGGAACATGGGAGAGGCCTTTGCCGTGCAGTGGGCGTAGTCAGGCTGAAGAAGAAGATAATGATGATGAATGTGCGTACTTCCGTTAACACTTTCTTGGGATTGTGTCATATCGGGATAAGTTTTACTGGAACACTTACACCACAGCCAACATTACCTTTACTGGTTAGAGTCGTAGCGACATGACGCGCTTATCTCAAGGAATATCGCATAGCGTTCGTAATACTAAATGCGATGACGTCGAGTTTCAATACGCGAGTACTGCACTTGTGGCAATGCAGGCGCGCCGTTTGTGAGTAGGAAACTTCTGTGAGCTAGTTGGTTCAGAGTTTGGAGTGAGGTTGACGCTGCGTGAAAAAAAAAATTGGGGGAACCTTAAGCTTCGCCTTTAAGTGTTGAACGCGGTAGCGATATCCTGCCCCTACTGCGTACTTCAACTACTTAGTCCATGCTTGCTATGCACCCTAGAGCTGTGCACGGGCCGAATTTTCGAGCCCGAGCCCGGCCCGGGCCCGCTGGATGCGTCGAAGGCCCGCCCGAGCCCGACGCTAGAGGGCTGCGAGCCCGCCCGGCCCGGCCCGACGTACAAAAACAAAAGCCCAGGCCCGGCCCGGTCCCGCCTGACATTATGAAGGTTTGTTGAGGAGACAAGGCGTCGTTTTCTGATAATGTGGCATTTTATTCAACGTATCAAAGTGAAACATGAGCCAACGACATGTGACAGTCATTATATGCAACGATTACAAGTTGTGTAAAATTAAGCTGTCCAATGATTCGGGCTTCAGTGAAGTGCGGCGCTCCTGCGCATATCCCGCCCAACTGAAGGTCCGATCGCTGCTCGCACTGGTTGCCGCAATGGCCAATATCTTTTTCACAAGCATAGTAAGCTTGAATATTTAGACTTTGTTCTTCCAGAAGTTTAGTACTTCAGATGTGGAGATAGATGTGGGGGGGTGGTCGCGGAGAAGGCGCAACGCGGTGCAAAACAGTTGCAGCACAACGTCTATATTTTGGGCTTGATTCGGGCTTTGCATCGGGCAGGGCCCGCCCAACAAAAAACAATGTAGCCCGAGCCCGGCCCTGGCCCGAAATGAAGAGACGTCGGCCCGCCCGAACCCGGCCCGCGGGCCGGGCCGGGCTCGGGCTTTCGGGCTACCCGAAGCCCGTGCACACCTCTAATGCACCCACTATACGTGGTGTTAAGGAAATACGCGCAGTAACGTGTGTGCCTTTTGTAATGGGTGGCCGGCTTTAAACCCCGAAGCCATTATGATATTCACGTGCTGCGAGGCCCGATAGTAATGTAGGCTTCTACCACGCTATAACTCTGCGATATTACATAATGTATTCTCGCGTATGTATACCGCAGGCGTGTGTTTCTGAAGGAAGATATTTTCACTGCATTTCCAAGCAGAGGAAGTTATTTTCAATGTGTTTCCAAGCATAGGCGTGGCTGTGTGGATAGAGCACCTGCTGGCCACTTAAACGGCCTGGGTTCGATGCTCACGCGGACCGGGACATTTTTATTGTTTATATTTTTTTAATCTTTCTGGAATGTTCGGTCATGGACGACATGATGATTTTTCGCTCACAACCAACGACGCCAACGCCGGCATTTCGGCGCAACGAGCTCTTTAACGCTGTCGCGTTAAAAAAAGCGTGGACACGCGGGAGGATGAATAAAGACGCCTTGGGTGCAGACTGGAAAATGTTTATGCTTGGAATTCAAAGCGGAATCATTTTGCAACCAAGAACCAAAGCACGTGGCCACATCGTCAGAAATGCGCTTTTAGGACGTGGGCACATATCTTTTGTGAATGAACGTTTTCATTTGCGAATCTTGCATTACTTCGTTGTTAATGATATATTCAAAATGCAAATTCTTACACAAGAGAAGAGGAGTAGCCGGTACAATATCTAGGTACCCACCTCTGCTTAAACACCTTTAATTATAGAAAATAAAATACGTGTAATGAAGAACATGAAAAAGAATTCTTTTTGATGTTTGTTGGCACGTGTTTCGTTTGGTCCCATACTTTCTGCATTATATGCCCCTCTTCGGACCTGAATCGGAGCATTTCTTATATTTCATCGCCAGTCATCGCGGCCACCCTCGTATTTATATCATTCAATATAATTGCTACTCGCTACTGACAAAATAGCGAGGGGTAGCTCTTTGTGAGGTAATACCTGGTACAACATCCGGCGCCGCTACTTTACTACACCGCATTTTTACAGCGAGAGCTGTTATGAGATCACAAACGCCATTCTCCGAGGCCGTAGTTGTGCGGCGCCGCGGCTGTCAGTAACCATTATCGCGCGAAATAAGAAAAATGTGAATTAGAAAGAAATACCCAGAATCGGATGGGATTTGAACCCGGGCTCTCTGCGTGGCAGTGGAGCGTTGTAACCACGGAGCCACGCCAGTACTTGACACTCCTTATAGGGGCCCTGCAACACGTCTTGAGCATGGTCAAAAAACGCTGCCGATCGGTAGTCGCGGCTCCCGAGAACAGCCAAATAGTACAGCGCAGCACACGGCCTGGAATTCACAATAAATTCTCTTCTCTCGACAAATGACGCTACAAGCTCAAAAATCACTCGTCGCAGCCATTTTATCAGCCGTTGGCTGATTAAGCATGGCGCGCTCGGTCGTGAGTGGGTCGGCCGCGGGAGGCCGCGACTTGTCCACGCACTGAAAAGACGCGTATTCGAAGAACAAAAAAGAGAAAACGTGCACAAAGGCCACGAGGCGCGCGTGACGTATTTTCTTTTCGCGTGAAATCCCTCCCTGCTTAGCTTCCAGCGCTTTCGACGGGACGAGAGAAGAGAGAATGCAATTACAGCATGCCACAAATCTTTGCAACTCCGCTCGTACTGGGCGGATTCTAAAAAAAATCACAGCATATCCACGAAGTGAATGATGGTGAGTGGGCGAAGCTCGGAGGGATCATTCGGGTAACCGTGAATCCCCCCCGTACATTGCCCTCTCGATCATGCAAAGACGTGACAACACGTGTCACGTCTTTGCATGATCCTGGGTGTTCGATCGTGAGCTGGGCACGAGCGTCGCCGACTTGTGTTCCGGGCGCCCCCAGCCTCAGCGACAACGCCAGCTCGCGTTCCACGACAGAGGAAGACGATGCCACCTACTCAGACGCCGGAAGTCCACACCAGTGCTCGACGCAACGCCTCGCCTCCGCATGCATCGCCACAGAACGCTGCTGTGAGTTGTGAAAGCCACGCGTCCTCGGCTATGGGTTGTGCCGCCGTGAGTACCGGAGCCGCCGCATGCTCCGCGACGTGGTGCTCGACTCCGAGTACCGCGTCGGCCCGACGATCCCAATTATAACAGCGCCATCTATCCTCTTTAATCGTCAACTATACGAAAACCACTAACGCCATCTAGTGATATTATTTCCAAGGACATATACACACAACGCCATCTAGCGAGCAATTCCTAAAACTACAGCTGGCTACATACATACATACATACATACATACATACATACACTACTACTACTACTACTACTACTACTACTACTACTACTACTACTACTACTACTACTACAGAGGAGAGAACGACCCACACCCTGAGGAGCTTCGCCCCTAAAATTTCTGCGGCGGCGAATTCGTGAGGCAATAAGCTCCTTTAGTGAATCCAATCCATGGCTACTTGGAAAAGTGTTGCAGGATACCTTTAAGTAAAAGACCATAAAGATGCGTCCTGCCGGGAAAGAAATCTCGTTAATATAGCTTGGTATAATAACGCGATTAGTTGGATGTACACGAAACACCATGATCATTTAAAGTAAATTAACATTGCAGGCGTGTTTCCAAGTTGCGTAGGCGCGCTGTCGAGTAGTATAACGACTTTTCAGGCATGTTGCTCACGGCCGAACGTAAGCATCGGTTGCATTCTTTAATGTTGCACAGCATGCATAATTTGAGGTGAACTTTTCCGCATCTTTCTCTTTTTACGGACCAGTGCACTCCAGTTATTGTGGCTTCAAGGGAATTCCAGTTATTGTTACTTCACTGGAATTCAGGCATATTTATTCGCAGAATGCGTTGCTTTGTTCGCCGCTATCTGTGAGCCCGAGTGCGCTCATTTTATGCGCATTTACTAGTTACGTTATTTTACTTTCACAGCTGGCTGCCTTCTGGGCGCTGTTCCCATTCTACCGGGGCAGACCTTGGAACTCAAGTGCCCCTGCGCGAACGTTTCGTGTCATGACGGTCTGAAACGCATAATTGTTTCATGGTAAGTACAACGTTTCGAAGCACCGGGACGACCGGTATAAACACATTGGTTGTGTTCATGTTCCATGCGCTCCGATTTCTGTGTAATTCGGCGAAATAAAATATTTTGTCGTTTGAACAGCTGATCTTTAAAGGTGGTAGGGGTAACGCTATAAAAATTTGTCCAGGGCTATGTGATACGTAGTACAGTGTTAGCGTAATGTAGGAATAGCGCCTACACTACTTATTAAAAAAGGGAGCGGATTGACAACGGAGGTACAAGGAAGCCGCGATATATGATATTGGAGAAATGTGAATGAAGCTCAAGTTTTTGTCTATGCGGCAGGCAAAGTCATGAAACACGGCTGCGACAGGGCAGCGGTGTCCCAATATTCTACGGAACGCAGTGCGATCCATCCAGTTTATAATTACTGGGACTCGCTGTTTCAGAAGTTCGTTTCGTTCCTACTTATACCAGCGCCTGGGCGAAAATGCAATTGGCTGGTGGATTTGACAAGCGTGTTTCAACCTAGTTCAATTAGAACATACAGGAAGAGCAACCGTTGTACGTTGAGCATTTCTACATCTGAAAAAAAAGCGATATAGATTTTTCACAATCATTCACAACTACGGAGTGTTTGCTTACAGCATTTAATACTTGAACGGTCCCATGGGAAGTTGTATCAGATAACCGAATGTACTATATGCATGTATGAAACTATTCGGCAATACTGCGGCGTAAAAATGTGTGAGTTTGTGAAATATATATTTTAGTAGTCTAAAACATTCGTATGGCGATACATCCGCACAATGTTGAGCTCGTGATTGGCCTAGGAGAATAGGCGCAGTTTGAATTCTGTGGAGCTCGAGAGGAAATAATATAGGATGCCTTTCCCAACCGGGGAAATGGGGTCAAGTGAAGGTTGGCGTGGACGTAACTGATGCACTACTTTTCAATCTATCTAGCTTGTTTGCTTTCCTTCCTTCATTCTCTCATTCTTTCTTTCTTGGTAGGGGCCGACCTCGAGACGCTCTTTTACTGGTGTCTTTCATGTTCTTTCCAGTGGTAGTCAGCCTGTAGAACTGTCTAACAAAATGATCATCACTTGATCACGGAAACGAATGGGTATCTGGGGTTTAACGGCCCAAAACCACGATATGATTATGAGAGGCGCCGTAGTGGAGGGCTCCGGAAATTTCGACCATCTGGCGTTCTTTAACGAGCACCGACATCGCACACTACGCGGGCCTCTACCGTTTCGACCTCAATCGGAATGCGACCACCATGGCCCGGGATCGAACCCGCGACCTGCGGGTCAGCAGCCGAGCACCCTAACCACTGCTCCACCACGGCGGACGATTACGAAAACGTGGTTTCGGAGTTCAATTTTCTCCTCGTCGGTAATCTCCCTGAAGTCTGCAATTCCTGTTATCGTCTCTACGCGTTGTTGAGCAGATCCGCTTTTAGTCCGCTAATGGAAAGCATTCCACTGATGCGAGCGCACTAAGTGTACTTTTCCCATTTTTTTATTAGCATCGACGTGGCAGCGGCTAGCTACGTGCTAGTGCGGGCCCCGCGGATTTCAGTAAAGTTTTTTTCATTCTGTTATATCGTTGGTAGAACGCATTCCTATGCTTCTGTTTAGTTCGCATTTGACAAGCACGGGCGCGTGGCCCAGTGTGCAGTGCACCCACTCTCGGTACTGCAAAACCTCGATTCCCGGAGGCAGCATGAAAACACGTTAGGTGCAGAAAGCTTTAGGGTGGGAGTGGGCGGGGACGGTAAATCGACTGAGGAGGAAAGAAGGTGGTGCTCACCTCCCAGTCACCTCAGGCTAACGCATTTTGCACTCTGTGAGTTGTACGTTTAAAGAGCGAAGCTAATGGAGCTCGCTGCACTTTGTCTGTCGGAAACAGAAATGATCACGATCATGAAACCGGCACGCACTCTCTACACTCTGCGTTTTCTTTTAAATGCGAATGCATTTCTTAGCCGGGCTATGTCAGGCGGCGTTGTCCCGCGTTGTCCGGCGTTGTCCGCGGAGGAGGAGGAGGAGGATAGGTTGAGGAGGTGTCCGCGCGCCGGCAGGTGTTATCTCTCCGCTCTCACTCCCTCTTCAATAGGCAACAGCTGCGGGCGCGCGCGCTTATCCTCGCCCCTAGCAAACGGAGCATGTGGTGCGAGAGAGTGTAGGAGAGGGTAGGTGCAGTGCTTCGCCGCTCCTTCTCTCGCCGTTCGCTCTCTCTCCTCCCTGCGCCCCACTCTCCCGTCTGCTCGCGCCTCACTCTCGACCATTCGCTGGCTGGGCGCCTCTCAAGGCGATGAAGTCGGTGTCGGCGCATTCGCATCTCTCACGATTCCCTTCGGGGAGGTGGGGGCATTTTTTTTCGCCCCAGGAACATGAGCGCCGACATCTTCACCGGGCCTGTAATAACCCTGATGGGTTCGAGAACAAGTATAGAGAGAGACAAAGAAAGTTAAAAAAATTTAAGTGAAACTAAATGTTTCACTAGGCAGGATTCGAACCCACGTGCCCGCGACCCGAGGGCGAGCGTCCTAACCACTCAGCTTTTCAGGCACGCTAGTACAGCACGAAGTAGTCTTGTATAGTATAGTGTAGCAAGGGGTTGGGAAAAAGAAGTTAGCGTGAGGGGGAGAGACGGGAAAATGAGAGCGGGAGAGAGTAAAGTATATCATATCAGGAATATGAGAAAGAGGAAATAGAGAAACAAATGCAGCAAGTGCAAGAAAAGAACGAAAGAGGAGCAACCGAGAAATAGGGAGAGAAAGAAATGCATGGAAGAGCAAGAAACATAGAAGGAGCAAGTAAGACAAAGAAATAGAGAGACAGAAGGGGGATGGAAGAGGAAGAGATAGAAATAGCAAGGATGAGTAAGACAGAACGAAAGCGAGAAATAAATAAATAAAAATAAAGAAAGAAAATGTCATTGAAAAACAGAGAGGAGAAGAAAGAGAGAAAAGATAGAAATAGGGAAAGAAATGAAGGGAAAATTAGCAAAACTTAGCAAAAAAAATAAATTCGGCAGATCCCACGTACCTTGCGAATCGATGTTATGCGAAGCATGCGGAGGGAAGGTGACTCTGTTGTAAATTACCAAACGTTACCAAATGACGCTATATATATGTGGAAATGTTGTACGCACAAACATGTGTTAAATAGTCGCATATGTTTTATATCACGAGTTGTTTACACTTGCGTAACGATTCCAACAGCAACATGGGTATTAGCAACCCCAGAAGCGGTAAGCTGATATGTAGCGCTTGTGCTCGCGAGAATAGTAGCCCTAGACAGTGCTACATAAATGAACTTAAATGGATGGCGCTTAACTACAACTGACGGTAACCCGACGTGACGGTTGCATCATAGGAGTACATATGTAATGCTTATAAAATTGGACAGCCAGCGCTGCAACCACAATTGACGCTTCACAAACATTCGGATCTTTTTTGAACAGCAGGTCCGAGACCTGGTGTGGCTCTGTGCTACAATACTTCATTGCCACGCAGAATGGTTGGGTTGGATTCCTGCTGGAAGACCCTGTCATTTATTCTTTGTATTCGTTGGTTCAACACTGACGATGTCAGCTTTTACTTAACGCTCTCGCGTTAAATTTACGAATGTCTGTTCTCGCCGTTCCTGGGTGGATATAAACATTCAATCACCTGTGGCGCATACCCGCATACCGTGGCCCATGGTATACGGGTATGTGCCACACGTGTCTGTAGGAAATGGTTTGACGACGTACGCGACGGGATTGTCCCATTATTCATGTCATGACCAGCGAGTCATATTCGTAAAACCCTCTTACCCTCCCACACTAGTTTTGGTCTACCTTAAAGGGGCCCTGCAACACTTTTTGAGCATGCTCACAAAACGCTGCCTATCGGTAGTCCAGGCTCTCGAGAACACGCGAGCCAAATATTATAGCGCAGCACGCGGCGTGGAATTCATAATAAATTCTCAAAGTCAGCCAGAACTTGCTTTCTCTTCTCTCAAAAATCACTCGTCAGTGTCGTCACCGACGAGAGTATCACTCGCATCAGCCATTGGCTGATTTGAGCATGGCGCGCTCGGTAGTTACAGAGGCCGCCGCGGGAGGCCGCGACTTGTCCACGCGTGCGCGCGCGATCGCAATGAAAATTGGCGTATTCGAAGAAAAAAAAAAGAGAAAAAAAGCGCTCAAGATCACGAGGCGCGCGTGACGTATTTTCTTTCCCCGTGCCATCCCTCCCTGCTTAGCTTCCAGCGCTTTCGACGGGACGAGAAAAGAGAGTGCAATTGCAGCGTGCGAGAAATATTTGTAACTCCACTCGTACTGGACGGATTTCAAAAATTTTTGCGGCAGTGAATTCGTGAGGCAATAAGCTCCTTTAGTGAATCCATTCCATGGGTACTTGAAAAAGTGTTGCAGGGCCCCTTTAAGTAAAGGGGGTGATCACGAGAGCACCAAGACGTAGGCGGCTAGATAGATAGATAGATAGATAGATAGATAGATAGATAGATAGATAGATAGATAGATAGATAGATAGATAGATAGATAGATAGATAGATAGATAGATAGATAGGAAAGCTCAAAGTACCTGCAGTACGCCAAGAAATGCTTCGCATTTAATAGCAAAAGCCAGGGCTACATAGCTGCCCATACAGCTCCGCTGTCTCTTTAGTATTGTCCTTCCAATGCATTTCCTACGCTATTTCCTTCAAAAACATTACACCGAAAATGAGAAAAACTGCAAAGAAGCGCAGCAAAGAACTCGATGCACAGAAATTATCTCTGACTTACACATGTTCTTCACAACTAATCTATGCGAGTAGTAGTGACAATACGTGAAAACACGTCATTAATTATTATTTTTACCTATGCAGCTCTATATCTAACGCTCAGATGCGCACCTAGAAAACGCGCACTATACCAAAATATCAAATAAGATTGGTGACAATTATACGAAAACGGCCTTTTTCGAGGACAATCTGATTATATTTGAAGCTCACAGGAGTTGGTTTCATTATTTGTGACAAATTTCCTTATTCATTTGCAGGTGTACATCTCCAGACCAAAGATTTGATCCGAGAGCAGAGTGATGGAAATATTCCAGTATCTACGCAAAGAATCTGTCCCCAGTACAAGATATTGTTTAGCAAAAATGAATATCATGGAATTTACTGAATACCACAATAATGATATCATTTTAAACTAGCTTAAAATATGGATGCAAATAAACTGCGTATTTCATTATGTCTAATAATGTATTTAGGCCTCACATTTTGTAATATGTTCAAACACTCTACATTTATTGCCTACTTCATATTCACGTAGTTCCTATTTCTTTAATCTTATCTGATTGGGCTTAAACTCACTCCCCCCCCCCCCTAGAACAAAAAGCGAAAGTATTTTGTTTAAGTGATGGTTGGACGCGATGTCAGTACAATGGCCCTAATCTGGGCAGATCCCCGTGCCCTTGTCCAGAAAAGTAAGGGCTGCCACAGATTGAGGTACGGTTGCTGTACGACGAAATGCTGAAGTTCCTGCGCCGCCGACGATGACAATTCAGGAGTCATCACATCATCATCAGCTCTCTGGCTACCACATAGAACCTCTGTAAGAGCACTTCTCTGAACCAAGAGCTGACGACACGGCGTAGCAGCATGGGAGCAACGCAAAGAACCGTGATCCGACGCCATGACCTAACGGCAACGCAAGATGACGACCGAGTGACATCGACGTTCTTATCGATGGCCACAACGTCCCCCCCCCACTCCTCGACACTGGAGTCGTCTCTTCCGTCTTCAGTGGACCATTTGCCGCGAGGTTGAGGAAAATCAAGAAATTAAGATTACCTGGGCAGGCCCCGAAATCCGGACTGCTGAAGGCTGGAGTCTGCCCAGCAAGAGCCACAATCAATAAATGGACTTATCCTGCGAGCTTCGTAATCCTACAACATTGCTCAAGGGATGTCATACTCGGCACTTAAGCCATCACGGCGCCGTCATTGACTTAAGAACCAAATCGATAACTCTATCTTCGTGAGAAAGTAACACCACCAGAAAGGCATTCATGTCTCCGTGCTTTGAACGTGCTCGAGGATCAAGTCACCCTTTCGCCTCGCTCCTGTAAAATTCCGAAAAACCTTGGTGATACGAATCTCGTGGGGTCACAAAAATATTTGTATCATCCGAAATCAGTATCACCAGAAAATATGAAAAATTAGCATGCGACAAAACAAAGGTGATATACACCTTCATTTGTTGTCTCTCAGGGCCACAGCAGCGTCACGAACAGCTCTGAATAATTGTCAGCAAAGGCTTTAGACGGCAGCGATCTTACTTGCACTCGTAAATATACTGTCCGTGCGCGCGGGTGTAATTAATGCACCAAGTGTGCTGTAACCCGCGACAACTCGTAGCCCTTTCCTAATTTTTGTATGCTCTTTCGTAAGACAACAATGTACTGCGGCGAAAGTAACTTAAGCAGCGCTTTGCACGCGATGTATGAAGGCCAGAAAATTTTAGAACCTCTGTCCCTTGTCGTTATTATTTCCTTATTGCCGTTGTGTTGGGGATGTCTTTCGGGAGTTTTACGGCCGTGCCCACACAATCGGAGAGTAGGCAGGTGTGCGCGTCCCAAACAATCATGCATGACGTTGTAAGGCCTAGCTCCTTTGCCAAGACCGTCCGCTTCCTCTTTCGGTTCTCGTCTACCTTTCATAGAATATCTGATGCGCGAGGACATGGCTTGCAACGACGTGGAACACAGTGCAACGACTGCAGAACGCTTGGTCGCGCTAAAAGAAAAAAAGAAAACAGCGTTACGTTAATGTCGTATGTAATCTAAACGTGAAGGTACATGAAGGCGCATTAGGGCCTGCAGATTCGCGCGCACAATCTCGGAGGCTACGACGCGTCACTGGAAGTTTATTCTGGCAGCGGTGTAAAACGGACACACAGGAGCTGTGTCCGTTTTACGGTGTAAAAAACAGTGCAAAAAAACCAATTTTAGGTACATTGCATTGCGTGTTATCGTTTTCTTTGTTCACTGACCAGCAGTTCACTACGTCAACTTTTATATAATATAGACCCCGCAGCGACAACTTAATTGCAAACAAGACAGTGAAATGGTCTGAGAATGCGTTTTAGGTGTCCCAACTTCACCTTTAAGAGTTGAACGCGTTAGCGATAGCCTGTCCCTGCGAACTTCAATCATTTAGTGCATACTATGTACTGGGTAGCATGCTTTAAACCACGAACAATTATGAGCGCGAAATGTTTTCGAACTTGCTATGCACCCACTACGTGGTCTTAAGGGAATACGCGCAGTAACCTGTGTACCTTTTGTAATGGGTGGCCGGCTTTGAACCACGATGTCATTATCATATTCGCATGTTCTGACGCCTGATGGCAATGTACGCTTGTACCACGCAATATTACTGCGATAATACATGTTGTATTGTGACGCCTGTATGTAAGACGCGGTTGTGTAGCATGAAAGTTATTAGATGTGAAGCATCTTATGGCGAAGCTTAATCCGTTGGTGGTGGTGGTGGTGGTGGTGTGCCGCGTGGCCTCCCTTACTGCGCATGCGCAAACCCTTTCAAAAAAAAAATAAATAAAAAAACCTCCTTTCGCCCTCTCCTCTGGGCATCCCTCCCCGCGGCAACCACACCTCACTGCGCATGCGTCTCCCCTCCTCTCTCCCCTCCTACGCTCCCCCTCTCTTCTCTAGGCATCCCTGCCCGCGGCGTCTACACTCCCACTGCGCATTCGCGTCCCCTCCTCTCCTACACTCCCCCCTCTCTCGCCTCGCGACGCCGACGCAGGCAGCGTCTGCTAGCGAGTTTCTTGCTGAAAAAACCGACTGCTCGCGCTGCACAACCGTTCACTGGCCACCCCGTATATATGGCAATGGATCTTGACCTCCAAGGTGGTGCCGGTGGGAGATTTCTCCTGTGCGTTGTTGAACAATAAAAATTCGCATCGTGCGCGTTAACTAAAAGCGGAGTGCGGGTCTCTGTGTCCAGTCGGAGTCTTCTGTCTCTCATTGCCCATTAGCATTGATTGGCATGTTCCGGTAGGAAACACTGCTCCATCACTGCCTGCTTTGCGCCTCCCCAGTTCTCTCTCCTGCGCAGCGCTGCGATGAGCGCCAGCGTCAACGCCGGCGCGAGTCTAAGCGTTAGCGCCCGCTGCTTCACATCTACACATGGTTCCCTTTAGCGGGAGATGGTGTAATTTTTTTTCACTGCATTTCCAAGCAGAGGAAGTTATTTTCAATGTAATTCAACGCTGAAGCATGGCTGTGTGGTAGAACACTTACTTGCCGTCGCAGACGGCCTGGGTTCGATCCTCACTCAGGCCCGGGAAATTTTTATCATTTATTTTATTTGCAACTTTCTCGATTTTTCGGTCATGGACAAGATGATGATTTTTCGCTCACGACCAACGACGCCGCCGCCGACACCGACTCCGACACCCACGCCGACACCGACGCCGGAATTTCTGCGAAACGAGCTCTTTAACGCTCTCGCGTTAAAACGTATTTTTCTTTAGGGCAGCCTTCCGAACATTTGCCAAAGGAGTAATTTCTAGACAGGTTCTGGCAATGTCAAGGGAAAAGTAACCATATCAGACACAATCATTTGGTTTCCAGCTCACGTGGGAGAACTCAACGGTGCTCCCGCGAACCTACACGAATCTTCCCACAATGCTGCACTAGGACTTATCAACCGTGCAGCCACAAGGCAAGAGGATGCAGAGGTTTTACACTGCAGGGATCACCTGCTCTCGTACAACGAGCTAACCAAACGCTTCTACCTAGGACGCAGGGGTCTTCCCCCTTCACAAAGTAATCTAAACACAGCTGGCTTTTACAAACAAGATCTTACCCGAACTTGCTGTTAATTAACAAGTTTTATCCGGAGTTCTGTATTCCTACAACATGGGATAAATGCCACGAAACCATAGGTCTCACTCATATACACTGGCGTTGCTGCGCTTTACGCAGCGACAAGGAAAACACTGAAAAACGGTGGGACGTAGCTCTACGCAGTCCGACATTGGAGGGACAATTATGGGCAGTCCAACGGGCCCGCGAAGTGGCTGAAAGGCTAGATCTTTCGGTACCAACGTGGGAGCGGCCCGCTTCGGCCTAGGACATTTGGGCGGCCAAGTGGATCTTAATAAAGTTCTTTCATCCATCCATCTACACCGTGATTCCGACGAACAAGCGGCGCGGCGTGCATGCCCGCACCTTGGTTTCCGCGCCCGTAGGTGCTTGTCACGTCTTGCACGACAGCGCGGCCAGCACCTGTTGGTAGCTGCGTGGTAGCGTTACGTTCGTATCAAACGTCGAGGGGTGAAAATCGGTTCGCATCAACTCTACTCCATTACACCGCACGCCAATGGGCTTTGGCCAAGACCGAAGAAAAAATTCGTGTCACCCGGAAGTACGAGCCGGGATCGTATCCCCGAGGTTTTACTGTAATTGCCGTCGACACCAAAATATCTGAAGACATCAAACGTGACAGCAAGAGTAATCATCATTTGGTGCTACACAGGTGACATTTCCGTCGCAAGAAACATCGCACGGTCGTATGAAGTGAAAGTAAGCGTGATGCTTACGAACTTCAGCCAAGAAAATAGACACATAAGTAGGGGTGTGGCGATAGCGTAGATAGAAAAAATCGTGGCCGTCAGCCGTGGGTTTGCCTTTTCAGATTCTGACGAAGCTACATATACGACTCCATCCTCCGATGTCGACAGAAGTCTTCCCGTTTGCCAACAGCAACAGCTCCTATGCCTTCTGAAGTAATACAATGTTTATTTCTTGTCGTCATCAAGGTTCGATGCGTCGCAATTCGATGGAGGCGAAATTCTACGGCGTTTCTCACGATCATATCATGGTGTTGGGACGTAAACCCCAGATATTAGTATTCATATCAACGTTCGAGAAAAGCCACTTGCTAAGCCCCATCATAACAGAAGAAAATGCTCGATCAATCCGTGAGAGTCTCTACCGGGTTTTGACACAAGAAGGAAAAGATATCAAGCGTAAATCCAAAGACATACAGGGGGATAAAATCACACGGCCTTGGAACCCGACACGCGCGTCTCGTCGAATCACGCTTAAAAGGCTGAAAGCGTCGACGACTGCTGATGCAGCGTTTGCCATAACAGTACATCGCTGTTGTTCATCCGCTTTTGCCAGAAAAATGTATTGCTTGCCACGAAACTTACGCTGGCTGAAGACTTTCTCCGCCCTTGGCATCGCACCTGATTGGCAGGCACGACAGACAAAAGGCCGCAATGAAGCTGGGAGCTAGATGTGCTACAACAGGTGCGCTCCGAAGAACAAACTCGAACATAAACGCGCGCCGCGTATTCGGATCGCTTTAGCTCAAGAATGAAGTACGCAGAAGCTACCAGACAATTTGTGATATACAGCTGATTCCAGACAGGCATTTTTGTTTTTCGTAGAGGAGGTTTCTCCCAGAAAAATTTATGCAATGGCACTCGACCTAAAAGCGGTAGGAGGTGCGAAGCCATCATTTGCGTGTCCTTCAGCGATGAACTAAAGGAGTCAGTGTTGAGGGGCTTTTTGGTAAGACATTATTATGTGACCTATCATACTCAATCCTCTATATCCACTCAAGCGTTCACAAAAGCTAAAAGGCCAAATGGGGTAGTACTGTTCTTTCAGCAATGTCAGCTTGCAGTGCGCAGTCATGAAAATACTAGCAGCAGACTCATCCACTGCTTCTTACTCTAGATGCGAACCGTTCCGGCCTGTGACGGTAGAATCTGCAGTAGCAGTGGGCGTCAGCAGTGTCGATGACTTGATACCAATACATGTACGGTTACGAATATAGCTGCTGAATTGTCAAGCTTTTCCTTGCGAGTATTTACTAATACATCAAAGCTCACGCTAATATTTATTGAGTAATAGTGAAGCTTCTGGAAGCATAATGTGTTCAGGTTGTCACAATTTTTATCAATGTTCGCCTCAATCATGATGGTTGCATAGAAATTATTTTATGAAAATTTACAGACTGTGAGGAAGGACAGCGTAGAAGCAGGCCGTTAGTGTATTCTGTAACTCGCAGGGCAAAAATACTTTGACTAAGTACGGCATCCAGTGAATCTTATCCTGTCACCCAAAATGTGTACTTGTGATGATTCTCGGCTTCAGTTTGTATTCGCTATGGTGCTCTGCAAGTGGCTGAATTTAACGCGCCTCACGTGCACTGCAAGAACAGTACTAGCCTATAACATTGTGACTAATCAATGGCTTTTGATAATAAATTATCTTGCTACAGCTAGCGAATCTTGTAGGAGGTCATGTCCTCTTTGCAGAGCCAGGGAAATCTGCGAAATGGGCTGGTGTGTTATCATTGAATTGTTACTACAAAATTTGCATTCTCGAACGCACACTATCAGACAAAACACAAAACGCACATGATTTAAAAAAAGAAAAACTGTTTTTTTTATTTTTTTGCCAATGACATCAAACCCGCCAATATATAGACTGTTTTCTTGGTAACGGGCAAATCCCGTGATTATCACTGTTACCAAAGACAATCCGCGAAACCCTTCATGAAAGGGTGCGTTCAACACGTGTTCCTAAGGAACACGTGTTGAATGTAGGGATGCTCATTTCTTTCCCGTGTCCCAAAGTTCAACACCTGAAATGAAGCAGAATGAACGTGAGAAGCAATTCCCGAGACCCATTTCTTCAATTCTAAAGTTGTACTTCATCATTCGGCTAAACTCCTCACCTTATATACAAACTACGGTTTTATCGCAGTTGAAGCTTACAAAACGATGTTCCCCTATATGTATCAGCTGTTTAATGTTACGGATTACGTACAGTGGGAATGGATAGAAATGCGAGCGTATGGCATCTACATTATATGCTGTTTCGCATTTATCTTCAAATTGTCGTAGACTGGATCGTGATAAAAAGCAACTAGTCATCCATAATAGAATCAAGATTCATCTAGCGTCTTTTTATTGCCACCAAAGACACAGCGTCATGAAAACAGCGCGCCACGCTGTTTGCATTTCTGTACACACCGGTTTCATATCTAGAAATATGTAGAAATAGCGAACTTTTTGGTTTTAAACAAAGTACCTCTGTGCATTTTTGTCGGTAATTGCAAGGTATATGCTCGTCTTCTTCCCGCGTCTTTTATTGAATTGACCGACTCTTCTGGCTTACTTTAATCTATGGAGTTCTCTGTTAATCTGTACGAACATGCGCGCAGAATAAAAGATCCTTGTGGTTCCAGTACTGTTATATAGAGTTTTTTTTTTTTACAAAATACAGATTTTTATAAAAATGTTATCTTAGTCAGGCTCTCTCGTCTTCGCAAACGTTGTCTACGCCGAGGCGGACCTGAATTTTCATCCCAATGAGCAAATAAGAACTACTCGTTAGTTACATTTTTAAATATTATCTTTCAGGCTGTTGTTTCTATAGAAGAGTTGTCGGGTATGATAATTTGAGATATACCCATTTTGAAAAATTGCGAAAGACGCACGTAATTTGTGAGAAAAATCACCCATTTTGAAGGCCCCGATCTAGGGTGAAACTAAAACTGAGCGCAGCGGGAGCACGGGAAATCGGTTTTCCTGTTACGTCAGACTGGAAGGCTCACGTGACAATTGCTGAAAAAAAAGGCACGTCGCAGCAGATTATGGTCAGGGAAACCGGCAAGTCGTCCCAAATTACCAAATGGAACTCTCATTCTTTGCGTTTGGTGTGTAGTGCTTAACTCTGTCTTTCGCGCTGCACCAAATAAACCCGCCATTTCCAGTTCTTCTTTCACTCTAAGCTTAAAAATAGGCGGCAGCCACTGCGGTGCTACTGCTCGCAGACAGGCGAACGAGTGCTTTGTACTTCTTTTGAGTTTAACAAAGAAAGTGATAAGTAGTACACACCAAACGCAAACAATATGCGGTCCATTTGGGCATTCAGGACAACTTCGCGTTTTTTGAGGCAATATTCTGCTGCAATGTGCATTTTTTGAAAAATTGTCAGGTAAGCTTCTGATCTGACGTAACAGTACTGACGAATCCGCGCTGATCATCTTTTTGTTGCACCATTTCCTTCCATATTATTCTTATTAATGCGTGGCTTACCATGTGACTGTGACTCGTCTCATGTGGTCATGGCAGGTAACGTTTGCACATGGGCACCGTATTTTCAAGGTTTGCCCCGGTGAAATGGGTAGTGGTCCGTCAGTGCACAAGCCTGTGAAGTTATAAGGAGAGTAGTAGACACCACTTATTTGATATCAGCGTTACTGAGATGAAACGTGCGACCGAAGCATTACGTTCAACGAATAAATGCTAATAAAATATTATCGACAAGCGCATATTTTAGGTCACAACATCAGTAATATGCCCTGCATTGCAACATGTTCGAACGCTGTAAGGAGTGCTTAACAGAGTGCGTGAAGGATGCACATATGATGAAACTTACGCGAGCAGCGTCGTTTGTGTTATTATGTAACACGAGCTGTGAAATAATTGGGCAAAGAGTGTAGTTTATAGATCATATTTTTGAACGACCGACCAGTGTGCTAACCTATATGATAGTCATGTGAGTGTTAATGACCTTTGGCGGCAACAGTTCGTGCAGTAGGGATTGAAAATTTTAATTGACGGCTTGATCGCTGAATTATACAACGACTCAACAACAAGGTGATTAAAATGCTAAAGCTTTAGTTTGCAACGATAAATATTGGGCTGAATTTTGTCCTCAATGTTCAACCAAATCTGCCTGGTGATCAAACTGCAACTCGTATAGTAGTACGAAGTAAAGCACTCCTGTTACTGTAAATTTCGTTCCATTAACACTAAAAACGATTTAAAACTTCGAAGCAAAAAAGCACAAAGCCATCTAGTGGCTATTGTATTCACCATTGCCAACCAGAAGAGTCGTCCTTTCGCAATCGTCCACAGTCTGCGATGCCGCCACAAGGATTATTGATACCAGCACCAACACAGCGTACTTCATATTGTTTCCACTTAAGTGTAAAGCGGATAACCTGCAGAAAACAAGTTAATGTATGTAGTTTGTAAATAAAAATATTTTACATCTTGAACGGTACCCTACGTGCACATTGCTGGAGCAGAGTATTGCAGGGTACAGAATAAAATGCACATAATATATTCCTTATGGAATATGAAGTAGTGAGCACAGCACTTTTTGATGAATATCGCAGTTTAGAATAGCGGAAACTATTTTCTAATACTGGTAGGTTGCAAAAAAGTACTCTATAAATTATAGCATCAAGGAAGAAGCAGTAAGGCTTTTACCTGATGACACAACTGCGCAATGGCAGGCAAAATTGTGTTAGGCAAATGCTGGTGTGCAACAAATATGGTGCAAAAATTAACACATTGGCTTCAAAGTAATTTTATTACGGACATTGGACAGTCACGTTCCCATACAACACTGAAAATAAATTCTAGAATATGTGTGTATGATGTCACGTGGTCAAGACGTCGACGAAGACAGCAGTCAGTAGGTCCAAAATGAAACTGTTTATTTGGCCGAACTTGTGGCCGGTAAACGGAAAGTCAGATTACAGCAATACACACGGTATGCACTGATAGCGGCGAACACAGCGTCGGCCGTCGATCAACTGAGAAGCGGTGAAGCGCGTCGGAATTTATACGCGTGTCATAGAATATTCCAGTCTTATCACTGGTTGTCGTGCAAGCTCTGGAGTAAGCTCCAGTGTTCGCGTCTTGCGCACAATCTTAACAAAACGATCTACAATGATCGCAAAGCTTCTAGAACAATGAGGCGCGGTTTGCGCTGAGCATTGCTGACAGCCTTTGAGGGCGAAAACCGAATAGAGCGAAGTGAAAATAAGAAATGTGCGTGGCACTATGTAGAACAGAGGCGTGCACGGGCTTCGGGTAGCCCTGAAATAGAGGTGTGCACGGGCTCCGGGTAGCCCGAAAGCCGGGTCGGGCTCGGGCGGGCCGACATCTTCTGATCTCGGGCCCGCGCCGGGCTCGGGCTACGTTGTTTTTTGTCGGGTGGACCGTGCCAGATGCAAAGCCCCAATCACGCCTCAAAATATAGACGTTGTGCTGCAGCTGTCTTCCACCGCGTAGCGACTTCTCCGCGACCGCCCTCACCCCCTTTCTCGGTTTTCCTTTCCTTGAGCGACTTTAAACGCAAGGAGAGAAAGTGAAGTCACACACGATGAGCTTTGTGATTATCTATACACTGAATAATCCTCTCTCCACATCTCAGGTACTAAACTTCTGGAAGAACAAAGAGTCTCAATATTCCAAGCTTACTATGCTTGCGAAAAAGATATTGGCAGTTGCGCCTACCAGCGCGAGAAGGCGAACGGACCTTCAGTTGGGCGGGATATGCGACGCAGGAGCGCCGCACTTCACTCAAGCCCGAATCATTGGACAGCTTATTTTTACACGGCACATATAGTGAGTGTCACATGTCGTTGGCTCATGTTTCACTTTGATACGTTGAATAAAATGCCGCATTATCAGAAAACGACGCCTTGTCTCCTCAACAAACCTTCACAATGTCAGGCCTGACCGGGCCGGGCCCGGGCTTATGTTTTCATCCGTCGGGCCGGGCCAGGTGGGCTTGCAACCCTCTACCGTCGGGGTCGGGCGGGCCTTCGACGCAGCCAGCGGGCCCGGGCCGGGGCTCGGGCTCGAAAATTCGGCCCGTACACAGCTCTAATGTAGAGCACCTAAAACGCAGAACACCTAATACATTGGTGTGACATTGGTAGGGGTCAAGGATGACGCTGAGTTTTGTTTTATATTGCAGTGTGTATAAACGCGCGCGATCGGGGCATTCGGTAAGGTAGCGATCAACCATAGGAAGAAAACAAGTGCGTCATTGGGTCATCACTATAGACTTCGCTCGATGCAAATTTGCTCACGCTAAAGAGCATGTCTGCCGCGGTGGTGCAGTGGTTACGGTACTCGGCTGCTGACATGAAGCTCCTGGGTTTGATCCCAGCCATGGCGTTCGCATTTCGATGGAGGCGATATGCTATATGCCTGTGTACTGTGCGATGTCATTTCACTTGAAAGAAAACCAGATGGTCGAAATTTCCAGAGCACTCCGTCCCCGATGTTGTTATCGTGGTTTTGGGACGTTCAACCACAGGCATTATTATACTGAAGACCAGGCTTTGAAATAGCCGTAATATGTTAACCACTGTGTCAGAATAGGTAAGAGCGCATTATGAGTCCACTGGATAATGTAGGTATGACTTCCTACACGGAACTGCGTAGGCACACTCAAATTGAGGAGTATGCACTATAGTAAACAATTGTGCCTTTCTTTCACTGTCACGCCAAAGCGAAAGTACGCACACAGACGAATGCTACTACTCAGGCGTTCGCACAGGCTTTGCGTCTTTGTCTGCCTGAATCACTGTCCACTTTTGTAATGCTGATTAATATTGTGATCCGATGAAGTTCTCAAGATAGATAGATAGATAGATAGTAACATTTATTCGGGTCCAGAAGAATCTTCACCCCGTTTTATAGGGGGCAAGACTGCGGTTATAAAAATTGCAGGAAAAAAGTGCAATCGTTTCGTGGAACCGAGAAATTAGCCATATGAACCTGTGTTTCTTCCTTGAAACAGTTACAGAAGCACTGAACGTGAAAACGCGATACAGTGCTAAGACGCTATTTAACTGGCTTGAAACAAAAGAACTCAAGCTAGTAGGCTTAAAAACTAACTTTCCTCCATATTGCCATATGAAGCACAAAGAAGAATATGTGTCTTTTTCCAGTGTCACAAAGAAGCTGAGAACGAAAGCGGGAGAGGTACAAATGAGGGAAAAGCAGAGGTGTTAATCAGTAGTGAAACTCCGGGTATGTTACCAGTACGAGCAGGCAAATGAAAAAAAAAAAAGCTGAATGGAGTTGTCGTGCCGTCTTTGTTAGACCATATCTACGCAAAACAATAAAAATTATACTTACCAACCAAACTTCTTTGTGTATGAAAATTAATGCGTTCGACATCTCGCCACAATGGCTATTTAAACTGTCTGGTGCTGTGTCGTCAGCATCATATAAAGAGAAAATGTGCACACGCAAATACGTCGTGACGTAAGAAAGAGGGCAGATGTGATATGTTAAAACATTGTGTTTGGTGTCAAAACTAGCGTAATAACACTGCCAATTAATTAAACGAAGCACTGTGAGAACAATAAGAGGAATAATAAGGAGCAATCATTTGAACCCTCAAAATTAGCAAAATTCATTGTTTGAGTGTGTTTTTTTCGGTGTCTTTAGCTGTCAGCTAGTGAGCGGTGAAAGTCACAGTTATGCTGTACAAAGTATAATCAATTGACGAATGGGAACTTGCCCATTAACAATTCTACCTCGTAGATAAGCAGCAGATGACAACTCCAGGAATTGAGAATTAGTTTAATTTGGAGCTGTTACAATAAATTACTTAAGACGACTGAATGAGGTGGTTCTATTCTACTAAATGAAAGCGCTCCGGCCAAGGTCAAACGTGCCGCGAGCCACGTTTACAGCGGAAGCTGTTATGACATCACACCAAGGGCTGTTTTTGCACCGTAGTTGTCCGCCGCCGCCGCCGTCGTTGTCCTATACCACTATCGCAAGAAATAAGAAAAGGACAACTAAATAAATAAAAAATACCGAGGACAGAATGGGAATGGAACCCGGGCCCTCTGCGTGCCATCCCAGTATTCTACCCCTGAGCATGCCTTTTACAGCGAAAGCTGTTATGAGATCACAACAAGGGTCGTTTTTGCGCCGTAGTTGTCCGCCGCCGCCGCCGCTGCCGGTGTCCGTAACCAATATCGCACGAAATAAGAAAAAAACTAAATAAATAAAAAATCACCTATGACAGATTGGGAATCGAACCCGGGTCCTCTGCGTGGCAGCCCAGCACTCTACCACTGAGCTACGCCACTGCTTCAACCTGCGGTGCAAACTTATCCTATGCAGGCTTCATGTCGGGTAATAAATCGCGTTAACGTGTGTTGTAAATCGTTTTAGAACAGTAAAGTAACAACCAGGCGTCACACAATACGAATTGCGTAACGAGTGGGTCGTTCAATGCTCCAACCCATTACAAAATGGCACAATTCTTCATCGTCGTCAGCCACAGAAGCAACAAAGTGCACATAATGCGTTACAAGTGTGTAGCGGGTACCACGCTTTTCCGAAGAATGAAGAATATTGGTATAGTAGACGCTTCCCCACTACACAAAAATTATGATGATTTATGGCGTAGTGGGTACCATGTAAGTGCGCTTGTAGTAGTTGCCCCAAGAGTGTTTAAAAAATGTCCCCCACCTCCCCGAAGGGAATCGTGAGGAAATGCGAATGCATTTCTTGCGCCGAGAGTACACGGCGTAGTAATTTTAATGGCGTAAATTCGCCTTCACCGACTTCTGCCATCGCCTTGAGAGGCGCCCAGCCAGCGAACGGTCGAGAGTGAGGCGCGAGCGGACGGGAGAGTGGGGCGCAGGGAGGAGAGAGAGCGAACGGCGAGAGAAGGAGCGGCGAAGCACTGCACCTACCCTCTCCTACACTCTCTCGCACCACATGCTCCGGTTGCTAGGGGCGAGGATAAGCGCGCGCGCCCGCAGCTGTTGCTATGGGAGAGGGAGTGAGAGCGGATAAATAACACCTGCCGGCGCGCGGACACCGCCGCGGACAACGCCTGCCTGACATAGCCCTGACTAAGAAATGCATTCGCATTTAAAAAGGCTCTAGAAAGGCCGCCCTTCCAGCTTTCGCTGTGACTGTGCTGCGCGTTCCGCGCAGGCCTGGCGGTTTTTTTGAAGGCTCAACGATTTCAATGGTGGCAGTTCTGACGGTCTTCATTCCAAAGAACAGGATTCATTGTGCTCTCTAAAAGTGCCACTGTTCCTCCACAATCTGTGCAGACACAGATACTCGTAATCATGGTTTGTAGAAGGTCCACATCACTCACAGCTTAGCCATTCTCTCTACGGGCAAGATTTTGTCAATGCGGCGACGCAGAATAAGGACATAGCTTACTTGCTGAAGTGCTCGCCCGAGCGCTCGCAATCTCGTTTCTGTTAGTAGCCAAAGCATGTCGATATTCAATTATACTGACCTTTCCATATAGTCTCTTTGATTCATCAACACAAAAAGGACTTTTTCCGTAGCAACAAAATAAACAAAAGCTCAACTAAATTCAAAATAAATGCACAGAACCACGTCTTAGTGGGCGTCTCACACGCACAAGGCAAGTGGACAAGGTAAACGTTACGCGTGTACACAATGTCACCGTTTCACCGCAAGGGTGAAGCAATGAATACGATAGCAACAGATTGTCATGTTACTTGAAGTGAAGCTGGCAGCAAATTTTTGGATCCGATCTCACGCAACTCTAAAAAACGCTGGCGTATGAGAGTACGGCCGCTCATGGCACATTTTTCGCACCGTCTGTTAGCGTTGGGCGTGCAGCACGTAGAATGATATACGAGCCGCCCGCTGACGGCTGCCGAGATCTTGTCGCTTACACACGTGGTCACCCGACCAAGACAAAGACGAGATGATCTTGTTCGGGCTGTAAGCTGAACCGGACAGCGTTCCAAACGCCACTGCAAATATGTTTTTGTAAGTATTCAGTTTAACTCATTCTTCGTCCGCGTAGCACATTGGTGGCGATAAAACATTCCCCTTCCGCTCCACAAAGTTCTACAATGGCTGCACCTTCTAGCATTGCACCATGGCTACCCATGCCGGCAGCCCGTTTGTATCTACAGCTGAGGCGCCGACGACAGCGTAAGTCAGCGATTCCAATCTGCATACTCTTGGTACATTCACCGTCAAAGATGGCCTTGACGCTGAGGGCTGGCTAAACATCTATTAGCGCAAGTAGCCAACATCAGCAAATGGGAACTACCATTACGCTCGCCGACACAGCATTTTGCTTGGGTGGAACACGCCTGGTTTCCGCATCTATATATTCAGGCTCTCCAGCTCTAAAGCCCGTATTCACAATTCCCTACCTTATCCTTATATTATGTTTCTGTTATATTTTTGTACATTCTGCGTATGCCAGGAGGACACAATAATCGTGGCAGGACAGAACATTGCTGCAAGGTGCATTTGTTAATACTGGCCTACTTTGTTTATCAAACGCACTAAATTCACAAAACGGAATAGGAAAACGCGAGATGAGGATACGGTAGGTTTGTAAATACGGGCCTGACACCTCCAAGGAGAGGCTTCAAGACATTTTTTTTGGAAGTTTCGCGGTCACCAATTGGCGGCGCGAAAAGCATTAGTTTCTCGTCCGTCGTCATCAAATCAAACATACGTCAGGGACATACAGCATCTGCTCACCCTTTGGTGGAACGTACGCGACAGAATTGCCAAAGCTGACAAGATGGGACCACTTGTTCAAAATAATTCGCGAATAACCACTTTTGATTCGCTCCTCAGCAGCAATTTCTCAACCATGAGCTCCACTGTTAAAGAATACTTCCGTTTCGACACAGCGAAAAGGCACCGCGTCTTACCCCGTTTCTGTCGGATAACCGAGCTCTCACGGCGTCATACGCCAACCACATCGCCACACCAAGCTTTCATGAATATGAGGCGCTTATCCTTTGACACGAACTGCAAGCGGCAAATGCATTTTATGACCAACGCTTCACCATAGCACTGCTCGTTCATCCCCAGCCCGATTGTGTGGTCGCACCGTGAAAAACGTGGGAGCCAGCCAATAACATAGAAAAATTTGAAGGTCGTTTGAACTTCACCTACAAGAGTAGAGGGCGATACCGTGGTTGGGTCCCGTGCGTATCGCCTTCAACCCTGCCACAAGCAAAAGATCATTTCTGCGCGTAAACATTGGCCGTTTTAAATTGTCCTAGAAAGTCTACGGGCAAGAACAGCTGCGGAGTGCCCGCTACGTCCATAATTATTCATATGGCAAATTGGTGAAGTAACTACTACACGTCCATAAGGTGCCACGCGCATCACGCAGCTGCACACTTTGTACACGGTGGGCGGCTTCAAACCACTCATTGGGCCATTCACATGTTTTCAGGACAGATGCGATTCTACGATTCTACTATGCTGTATGCATGCGTTCAGGAGACTCCCGCCTTGTTCAGGACCACGTGGGCCCTGCCCTCACATAGTGCGACTTATTAACATTCTACACAAGAGCTAGACACACCCGCCACAACCGTTGTTCTTGCGATAGAAAGATGCGACACTCCGCCAACCTCAAACGTTTGCCTTCCCCAACCATCCCTGACTCCATAAATGTTATACAGAACGTTATACAGAACGTTGCACGTAATTGCCCGGGCTGTGGGAACTCCCCTACAGCCTTCCATGTCCATGGTGGAGTGCGCCCTAAAATTATTCCCTCCCTTCCAGTCATCCTGCGCCCCTTTCCGCACCAAGGTATTGTGGAACGATACCCTCGGCGACGGCTTTCGCAAGGTCCACGTGACCTTGGATCAACGGGCCCGTGTCGTCGCCACGATCACCCTAGGAAAACTCGTTATAGCGGTCCCTCCCGAGACCTATGTTCGTAAATATATTTTTTAATAAAAATCTTTTTCTCTGTATCCCTATTACTACATGACAGTCCAACCGGTAGGTTTTGTTTGCTTTTTACGCATTATTTTCAAGCACTGGCGGGCTTCAATGGCAAAACGCATGTTTGCCGCGAAGGAGGCCTGAGTTCATGCCTCCTTCGGGCCGAAGGCTTTTATTTTTTATTTCTTTGCATCTAAATTTTCGCTCGCAACCAACGACGCGTGCGCGGACACCGACACCTTAGATGCCAAACGAGCAATTTAGCGCTATCGCGTTTCAACGGTTATCATGCGGCTGACCGTGTTTTCGCTTATCTCCCTGGCTTACCTCCCGTGAACGCCCGGCTTATTTAAAAAGCTTCTGTCGGTACATTCTAACCCTTACATATTGTCGCGAGAGGAAACGACAAAGGGGTCGACACGGAACGAACGGCTGTTTACTGTCAGCCACAGCAGCCACGAACTTCTTCCTTCTCAGCCTCTAACCCCACAAGCGCGTGGCATTACCCTCTCCCCACAAAAAA
Organism: Rhipicephalus appendiculatus; assembly: GCA_030522465.1. Taxonomy (NCBI): domain Eukaryota; kingdom Metazoa; phylum Arthropoda; class Arachnida; order Ixodida; family Ixodidae; genus Rhipicephalus; species Rhipicephalus appendiculatus. The sequence goes on along the minus strand of JALIZH010016355.1, from coordinate 64,771 downwards.
AAAAAAGAAGAAAAAGAAAAGAGGCTTCGTCTCGATGCCGCAGCTTGAAACAAAAATGAAAACCGAGCCGTAAAAGTTAGTGACGACTGAAACAGCTAATGGGAAAATAAAAGAAACGAAAAAAAAAAGAGACAGGATGGGCTTGAGGGCCGGCGGGGCACCACAAGTTTGTAACTTTCAGTTCAGCGCGAAAAGTACGGCTTCATCCTGGAGACGTAAACCACATCAGATGAACGTGGTGTGCGAAAGTGACGTGATGTCTCTGCTGGCACAACTTCGTAGTTGACATCGCCCAAGCGATGTAGAACACGGTAGGGTCCAAAATACCGGCACAACAATTTTTTCTGAGCGGCCTCGTCGTCGTATCGGAGTCCAAATCCAGACTAGGTCGCCCGTCTTGTACGCTACCGCTCTGTGATGGCTGTTGTATCGGCGAGCATCCTGACGTTGACGAAACAAAATGCGTTGCCGTGCAAGCTTCCGTGCTTCGTCGGCACGCTGAACGAAGACGTCCGTATCTGTAGAGGTGGTGGCTGACGGAGTCGGTAGGAGCATCACGTCAAGCATCGTGGTGACGTCGCGGCCGTAAACGAGACTAAAAGGTGCATATCCGGTGGTTTCCTGCAGAGCAGTGTTATAGGCAAATGTTACGTATGGGAGTATTTCGTCCCAATTTTTGTGATCTGTTGCTACATACATCGAAAGCATATCTGCAATCGTTTTGTTGAGACGCTCGGTTAACCCATTGGTCTGCGGGTGGTACGCTGTTGCTGTTCGGTGTGAGGTACCACTCAGCTGCAAGATATCACGGAGCAACTGCGCCGTGAATGCTGTACCACGATCTGTGATGACAACAGCTGGGGCACCATGGCGGAGAACGATGTTTTTGACGAAGAAGTTGGCCACCCCGAAAGCAGTAGCTCGCTGAACGGCTTGGGTTTCGCAGAATCTGGTCAAATAGTCGGTAGCGACAACAATCCAACGGTTGTCAGCTGAAGACTTGGGAAACGGCCCGAGCAAATCCATGCCAACCTGTTCGAAAGGTGCGTGCGGGGGTCTTACAGGCTGAAGGAGACCGGCTCGTTTCATAGGTGGGATTTTGCGGCGTTGGCAAGCAGTGCAAGTTTTGACGTACTGCTTCACAGTTTTCACGAGTTTCCGCCAATAGTACTTCTGTTTAATCCTCGCCAAAGTACGTGTGGCGCCAAGATGCCCGGACGATGGCTCGTCGTGACATGCACGTAAAATGTCGTCGCGGAGAGGAGCAGGAACTACGAGTAGGTAAACGGTTCTCGTAGGATGAAAGTTGCGCTTGTAGAGGACGTCGTCGCGTAGACAGAAGGACGACAAGTCACGCGCAAACTTAAGGGGTGGTTGTGGGCGACGTCTTTCAAGGTATTCGATAAGTGGTTGCAGTTCTGGGTCTTGGCGTTGCTGTTGGGCCACGTTTAAAGATGCTAGAGCGGAAAGGAAACCGCAGTCTTCGTCAGAGTCTTTTGGGGCGGTCTCAACGGGGGCGCGGGAAAGACAGTCGGCGTCAGCGTGTTTCTGGCCAGACCGGTACACGATTGTTAAGTCAAATTCCTGCAACCGAAGGCTCCATCTTGCGAGACGACCCGACGGATCCTTACGATTCGCCAGCCAGCAAAGAGAGTGGTGATCACTGACGATTCGGAAGGGCCGTCCGTACAAGTATGGCCGGAACTTCGTAATAGCCCACACAACTGCCAGGCATTCCTTTTCGGTTGTTGAATAGTTTTTCTCAGCAGAAGACAACGTGCGGCTAGCATAGGCAATAACGCGTTCAACGTCATCTTGGAATTGTACAAGAACGGCTCCAAGGCCAAGGTTGCTAGCATCAGTGTGCACTTCTGTATCTGCTTCTATGTCGAAGTGGCCAAGGATCGGTGGGTTTTGTAGGCGTTGCTGAAGCTCGCGGAAAGCGTCAGATTGTGCTGAGCCCCAGACAAAGGCGACGTCGTCTTTGATCAGTTGCTGTAATGGTTCGGCGATTTTTGAAAAATTTGGCACAAAACGGCGGTAATACGCACAAAGGCCTAGGAATCGGCGCACATCGTTCTTTGTCTTCGGTATCGGGAACAGAGCAACTGCCGTGGCTTTCTCGGGGTCCGGGCGAACACCTCTACTGCTGACGATATGGCCCAAGAATTTAAGCTCCTCGTATCCGAAGTGACACTTTTCCGTCTTCAGAGATAGGCCGGCAGCGCGAATGGCCTGAAGAACCACCTGAAGGCGCTCGATATGCTCTTCAAAAGTCGTGGAAAAAACAACCACGTCGTCTAAGTACACTAAACACGAGTGCCACTTCAGGTCAGCTAACACTGTGTCCATCATTCTCTGGAACGTGGCTGGAGCGGAGCATAGTCCAAAACGGAGGACTTTAAATTCGTAGAGGCCGCCAGGTGTTATAAATGCCGTTTTTTCTCGGTCCCGTTCGTCAACTTCAATCTGCCAGTACCCGCTACGGAGATCCATCGAAGAGAAGTAGCGGGCATGTCGCAGGCGATCTAAGGAGTCGTCGATACGGGGAAGGGGATAAACGTCTTTCTTAGTGATGGAGTTCAACTTCCGGTAATCTACACAGAATCGGAGAGAACCGTCTTTCTTCTTAACCAGTACAACAGGTGACGCCCACGGACTGGTCGATGGTTGAATGACGTCATCATCGAGCATTTGTTTGACTTGATGACGAATAGCGTCCTGTTCTTTCTGTGAGACACGGTAAGCATGTTGACGCACCGGTTGGACGGTTGGGTCAGTGATTATTCTGTGTTTGGTTAGCGGAGTCTGTCGGACTTTCGATGTAGTGGCAAAACAGTCGCTAAAAGATGACAGCAAACTGAGGAGCCTTTCCCGCTTGTCATGCTCCAATTGTTGATTGACATTGATGTCATTGGTCACGCCCACACCACAGCTTTGATCTGTAGAGATTGTCGTAATCAGAGCGCAGGCGCTCAAATCGTCAACTGCTTACCAGTAGGCTATGGTGGTGCGCCTCGCCAAATGCTTGTATTCACCACTGAAGTTTGTCACTAAGATCGTAGTCCGGCCATTTCGGAGCTCTCCGATACCTCGAGCAATGGCGACCTCTCGACCCAGCAGTAAGGCGACGTTACCTTCGGCGATGCCTGTGCCTGAGCGTTCCTGTGGGCACTCAACAATGACGAAGACACTGCTGCGAGGCGGCAACGTTACGCAGTCGTCGACAACGCGTAACGCCACACGACGATGTTCTTCCTCGTTATCTGAATCCGCAGGAACCCAGTTAGCGAAGGTCACGAACAAATCGCGCAGGTTAATGACCGCTCCATACTCCTGAAGAAAATCCATGCCCAGTATAACTGGTCGGGAACATTTGGGCAGAACAAGGAAAGATGCTACAAAGGCCGACGCACAGATTTCAACCCTTGCGGTGCACCGTCCGATTGGTGACACGAGGTGTCCTCCAGCGGTGATCAGTTGTGGGCCGTCCCACGTCGTCAGTACCTTGCGTAGCTGGGCGGCCAGTGCAGCACTCATGACCGAGTAATCAGCTCCTGTATCGACGAGTGCGGTTACTGGATAGCAGTCGACGGAAACGGTAATAGCAGCAGGCGTTCTCTTAGCGGTTACGGAAGAAGGCGCTAACCGTACGTCATGGGGGGGTGGCATCGGAGGATATTTGTCAGTTCGCATGACAGCGGCCTCACCCCCGGAGGTCGCCGTTCTCAGTTTCCCCGGCGTGGACTTGCGCCGCTGACACCAGCGGACTCAAAATCTTGTCGGGCGCGGTTTGGTGATGTGGGTCCACGGGGTGATGGCGACCGGGACTGTCGTCGCGGCCGCGCAGGAGGGAGATGACTGTTTTCTAGGTACTCTTCAATTTCGTGCGGGCGCTCACCATAGCGTGGACAACGGGCATCCGGGTGGAATCCGCGCAGACCTATTCTTCGGTAGTAGCAGTCGCGGTACATGTGCCCAGCTTCGCCACAGTGGTAGCACAGAGGACTATTGTCGGGAGCCCGCCATACGGTGGACTTCCGAGGGCCAGGACGAAATTCGGCCTGCAAAGCCGGGCGGTGGATTGGGCCGGGGAAAGCTTGAGTGGCCCTAGCGGGTGGATGCGAGAAACGTGCCCTCGACGGCGTAGAGGTCCGCAGGGCATCCGCGTAGGATAGCGGGGGGAGGTTCGGCCCGTGATGGTGGTGAGGAAGGAATTATCTGCCTGATTTCACTCCGAATGACGTCGGTAAGAGCTGTGACACTCGGAGGTGCCGCTGCATGACACTTCTGGAGCTCCTCTCGGACGACCTGCCGTATAAGCTCTGTAAGGGCCTCCCTGCCATCACATTCTGGCACCAGCGAGCACGCAGCGGACAGGGCGCTCTGGCGCTAGTACTGCGACAACCGCTGCCGAAGCATGCGCTCCATAATTGTCGCCTCCCGAGTGAACTCAGACACCGTTGTCGGAGGGTTGCGCACGAGGCCCGCGAAAAGCTGTTCCTTTACGCCTCGCATTAAGAGGCGCACTTTCTTTTCCTCTGACATTTGCGGGTCAGCTCGTCGGAACAATCGCGACATGTCTTCCACAAACATGGCGACGCTCTCATTCGGCATTTGAAATCTTGCAGACAGTGCCTGCTCAGCTCTTTCTTTCCGCTCGGGGTTGCTGAAGGCCTCGCGGAGTTGCCGATGGAACTCCTGCCAACTGGTGAACGAAGCCTCGTGGTTCTCGTACCACACTCTTGCCGCGTCAACGAGGGAAATGTAGACGTTCTTCAACTTACGGCGATTGTCCCAGTCATTGATGGCAGCCACCCGGTCGAAATGGTCCAACCAGTCTTCCACATCCTCACTGGCATCGCCGTGGAAAGGGTTAGGAGTGCGAGGCGTGTTGACGATGCATGGTACGGCAGCGAGTGCGTCATGCTCAGTTTGGGTTGCGGTCGTGGCAGACATTTTCCTAGCAGAACTTGCCAGGGGACCGTACTGGGGTGGTAGACCTAGGAGGCGACGGCTGCTTCGATGGATATCAGCAGACCCTGGTGGACTGGCGTTGGTTGTTTCTCGTTCAGGACCACCAGGCATAGGACGTCGGATTACCCAGCAACTCCACCAGTTTGTCGCGAGAGGAAACGACAAAGGGGTCGACACGGAACGAACGGCTGTTTACTGTCAGCCACAGCAGCCACGAACTTCTTCCTTCTCAGCCTCTAACCCCACAAGCGCGTGGCAATATCTATAAAACATTTGATGCTCCAAGTGACCGACGCTCTCGCTGGAGAACAATTCTGCAGGCTTGCGTGAAGGATGGGAGGCTTACTATGGCCTACGCTAGTCGCACGCTGACGAAAGGCGAAACTAAATACCGCGTCACTGAAAACGAGTGCTTGGCTCTGTTGTGGGCGCTTGGAAAGTCCCAGCAGTACATATACGGCTGGAACGCTTCGATGCTAGTTCTCATATTCTCCAAGAAGCATCGCGATTCACTCTTGCTAGCGCTCGGGTGAAGGCTTTGCAGGTAAGCCAAAGGAAAAAATGAAAAAAAAACAGGCGCTGTAAGAACACACCGTATAACAGGACGGGGGGGTGTTTACAAAGCGGTCGCATTTTTTGCGGCGCGAGAACTGCCCGTAAAAGACTGGTAACAACTTCATTTAGGAAAAAAAACAATTGGTTATTCGTAATCAACTAAGAGAAAATCTAATAAATTTACACGAACGGTACAGTTTTCAAAAAAGTAACCGATAATATTAGAAAATTACAGGAAAACGTAATGATCCCAATTAATCGATTACTGCTAACGCGCTACGTAGAACTCTGAATGTAGGACATAGAGCTGCTCGTTTCAGCGTTACACAGGTGTAAACACGTTGTACAGCTGGTGCCACCTATGCGTCAGTATAGCGAAAAGACAAATAACCAAGCGTTTCAACGGCGCCAGCTTGCACAGGGTAGTCATACACCCTCTTCACGCATGTGCGTATGGCTTAATTGTACTACATTTATGTCGCTCCGTTTTGACATGTCCTCCTGCTTTTTTCCTTAAGTTGTTTTTGTCATAACGCCTAAAATGACAGAAAATTTAGCGGTCATAGTCATATAATTACATGAATAGCTTTCTTTGTTGATGATTCACTGTCCCAATACGGAGAAGTTTATTATTTTGCTCCAAGTTTAACTTCTTATTCTCTATTGTTTTGTTTCCGCCTTATTAAGAATTAAAAACTAGCTGCGTTTGGCATCGACACCGACATTTATTATTGCTGTCATAACGAACTATAAGAAAGATTGATTACTTCTATGCTACAATTACATGCTACAAAATTATAATTTGATACATTTGAAGGCGACATCTGTCTGCCATAAGTCTGCTATTCTCACATTTTCCCTGACGGCGACAAACAAATTAGGTACCGCGAATGCTTTGCGTTATGACGTGGCTTGGAATGATTAGGCAGTGTTCTTGTTCGCTAATTTGTACAGCAGTTCTGTTCACTAATTGAAAAAATTTCTTCATTAGTTTTCATATTAAACTAGGGTGCACTACATCACGTCCCGTCGAGTACATCATATCATTGCGTGATCGAAAGTTAAATGAGCTGACAAGCGAAATCTTCGTTGCAGACTGACGATCCGCGATGAAGCAGCTTATATAATGAATGCAACGAAGTGCATACTCCTTTATAGCTCATAAACCTGTGTTTGGTGAGTATGACGCGTGCTTTTTGTTTATGACGGACTTGGTAAAACAAAAGCAACAGCTTCTTTTCCGTCCTGGTGCCTTTCACCCCCCAATGTTGTCTCTTTCACGATTCACGTTTCCTCGAGCTGTAAAAATATGCCTTTTTTTTCTACTGTGCTCTCTTTACTTCTAATGCTTCATACCGGTATGTGCTTCATGGCATATTTCTTTTTTACATAAATATACATTGATTAAGTTCGAATTTTTCATAGCCCACGATAGCATTTTCAACAATTAAAAAAATATTCGTGTGGCTAATATCGCAATAACCTATTAAAACCTGCTCTTTAAAACAAATAAGCTGTTTAGCTGTGCGAGTTATCGGGCGTTAAGAGGCAATGTGAACCAAGCCTGTATTTTGCTCTTTATACACTGTCGCAAGGACGTTATAACGCTAAACACGAACGTGCGTATGTATTCACCAGCGAAGGCCCCTCAGTACAAATGTAATGTGCTAACACTCATATATTTAGGTATATAGTTAGGTATGTTACTGAAACCGAAGCGCTTTGTTAATATCTTTAGTCCCCTATCATGTGACCTCCCAGAACGAAGGAATGGTGTTCAATAGCTGCTTCATCTTTCTGAACTCACCTAAGCATCCCTTTCCCTGAGCTTAGGTGAATGGACAGCTTGCAAAATAGTTACGGCGCATGCGCGAGCAAGTTTATTTTCCACCAGATAACCTCGACCACAGACTGGCACGCAAACAATTTTTTCCATTCACCGCTTTGTCGTACCCGCGTGCCTTCAGTAAAAGCACAGTGAGCCTGGAAAGCAGTCTGTGCACGAGAGTTTTTGGTTGGAAAACAACCTTGCAGGAAAGCCGCCTTGCAGATTTTTGCAAATGGTCAATTGGTTCCTGGTTGGCAAAGGTTCAACAGCACAGAAACGACCGAACAGAAATCAGCGCTATATTTGTGCATGATTCTGTGTGTTCAGTATTTTTTTTTTTTTTTGCGCCGTTTAATGTTTTGTTAAGCACCACCTGAGTTCTTCCAATAAGTCGTCTCTCCCATTTCCTGGAGTGATTTTGAGGAGACAAATTTCATCAATAAATTGTATTCGTATCGTGCTAAGTGAGTCGACTTAGTAAGAAAGCAATATGTATAAAAGGCTAGATAAACATGCACAGCCTTGGCTTCAGAAATGCATTGAGCACTTATTGGACATTCAACAAGTAGTTTTAATTTTGCTGAGCATGCGTCCTACAGTGATCGAGAATGTTTTTTTGTATTTCCAACAGAGCAGGTGCGAAATCTTTGAGGTAGCAAATGAAATATGCGATCGCAAGCCTCCCTTTATTAAAGATGGCAATGCGTTCATTACACTTCTACTGCTCTTTTATGCAAATACACCCGGAACAGTTTCATTGGTTCAGGTCTACTAACGCTACTAACGCTTTACGAGAGCGGTTTTTCTGATGAGACATCTTGCTAAGTTCAAACCGGCACAATACTGGATCAAAATATTGAAAAATATATAAATACGACAGTACTTGTCTATCTCGGTATAATAAACAATCCACGTGAGCTGCATATTTTACATAGATAACAATTATTGACTGAAGTAGAGATTTTTCGCCTCATTCTGCAGTTTATGTTCTACAGGCATGACAGCAAGAGCGACGAAGTACGCAGTGCTGATGCTATTATGGGTGACGCTGTCCTGCGCGTCACAAAATTCCACTGCATGCACGAAGACCACTATTGATGTTGGCAATGGTGAATATAAAAAGAAAAGCCTAAAGATGGCATTTATTCATTCCTTTATTTTTTTTATCAGCTTCGCCCACCGTTTTTAGTAGTAACGTGCCGAAAATATGTAATCGTAGAGCTACATTTAAATTGCATAGCATTTTCAAGCTCCTTAACTTGAAATTTTATTTATATTTTCCATCATCTCTACCCCAATCTCAGGTTTTATGTACGAATTATTATAGGTGGGTACTATACTGCACGTTTTAGCCTTGCACGAATTTTTGTACGTTTCATGTATACCGAACTTCGGCAGCAGTATGTCATGCTCTTTAGACATGAGCACAAAATACAATGTTTAAATGAAAGCAAATATCAACCGTGTCATCTGACACGAGAAAAAAAAACAAAGCGTAGTCTCCAGCACTAAGTCTAGACAGCTTTTTGACGTTATTTTATTTCCTGAAATGTGTAAATATCTACATTGCAGTTGCGGAAATTCAACGTCTCATTTGCAACGTATACAGGGTGTCGCAGCCATCGAAAATTGAGGTTTAAAACTATTTTAGGCAAAGAATAGCTAGCTCATATTATGCATCGTACTTTATTGGAGCCGCTATTCCCGTTTGCATTAACGACAACTAGTCCATCATAATAAATATCATCACTTGATACGTACCTATATAATTAGCAAAACAAAAACGAGGCATCTGTCGGCACATTTGAGTGATGCCAAACTGCACTTTTGCTCAGCAACTCACTTATTCGGCGCTATGTTGTGACGACTGATTGGGACATCCTGGAGAATGTGGAAACTGCCGCGTGACTAAACTGCAATCCGCATAATAAAGTCCCCGAATAAGCGTATGGCAAGCAAACACTTGAGTCATGGTACACACCCAGAATCATCGTTATAGACGTCAGACTCTGCCCAGGCGGCGCTGCGAAAAACGCCGCCACCAGCGCTCTCATCGCCGCCCTGGCCAATAACTGGGTAGTGCAAAGAGAGCCGTACGCAAGCGAATGTGCATAGGCCACTATAGAACCCCCCTCTTTCGCTCGTGTTAAGGGCTGTTTCCTAAAAACCAAGGACCTCGAAAGCTTCTTCCGTCAATCCACCCTAGCTTCAGAAAAGTAGGAAGCTCATCAAAGTGAACTGCGGCTACAGTGCAAAAGATGTTTCAGTTATTTCAGGCGTGCTGCAACTCGCAAGCGCAAGCGAGCATCGCATGACATCGAGTTCGAGGCACTCCGACGTGCGTTCTGTAACGCCTAATTGCGTTAAATTTGGGCATATCCATAATGTCAAAGCGATGAAGTACGTACACGAGCAATGTTTCTTACGATCAGTGGTACAAAGCTCGCTTTATCAGGCACGAATGGTCGCGGCGATTTTCGCCTTTGCAGTTGCATTCTCCATCCATCTCTCGCTTCCAGTGCGTCGAACTGTTTTATTACGCATCCTCGAATGTACTGTTGGACGGTTGTCTTCCGTTTGTATACACTGCAAATGGGGATACGTGCGCGTCCACTTTCTCGGTGTACAACGAAAGGCCTCCGAGATAGCTCCGGCAATCGCGGAGATCACGGGCAAGAAAAACCTGACGGAGGTCACGACGAACATTTTGCGATTTACTTGTATGACGCACGTGTTAGCATTTGGTTAAAGCCGGAATTTTGAACCTTCAATGCGTACGTGCGCGATGCTGTGTGATGACGACCAGTTTAGATTATGAGTGGTCGCGGAGTGCGCGATGTTTATCGCGCGCTTCACCAGTCTGCATTTAACTGCTGCACGGCGCGCACCGCGGTCTGAGGCTCTGCTGAGCTTCATAGTCAAGGATACCACGGTTCTACGTGAAGGCTACTGAAAACACTAACATGAAACCCACATTATCACACTTTCCCATGCGACCTGGCTGTAGAGAACGCGAGTAATTCGCTTGCCCAACACGTTCGCAACGGCCCTGTATCCAGAGCTCTCGCCGTTCTGCTTCGTGCGACAGCTACGGAAATCGGTAAAACTGAAGTCCTGTACGTCCGTGGCAATTCACAGCGCAACAGTAGCGTCGTCTGAGGCCTTTCTTCGTCGCGCGAAGCTGTTGCGTCTCCTCTTGCTTTCGCCGTCGTTCTGACATGCACTTCATGGCGGTTCGGTTGCGCGTCCGACTAGGGGAGAGAAATTCGTAGCTCTTTTTTCTTAGTGTTCAGCGCGCCAACACACCAAACATTTAGGTTAATCGTTGTTTCCAACTCGCTAGTTGCATCTGGTTGCACAGCAAACTGTGCAAGGGAGCCGGACTTTGCACTACCCAAAACTGCTCCGACAGGTGGCGCTAAGTGTCTGCAAAACTCCAGAGTCTGACGTCTATATATACTGATAAGGGTGTGTAATACGCGGTAACAATATTTGCCATGAATTTCCCAACGATTTCTCCCACTCCGTTATAGGCACCACTAAGCATCGATATCTGACGGCTAGCTGATCGCATTAAGACAGCGCCAAAACGCGATGGACATGACAAGTGGAACGGCGCACAAACAGGGAGCACTGAATTAAAATTTAATATTTCTGTGCGCATAATAAGTACTGGCTGTAGAAGAATGATTAGAAGATACGCGAAAAAGCTAAACAAAAAAGTGCATCATCATTGTGACGTCCGCAACTGCAAAACGGGTCCTCAAAGCAACCTCACATCTTTTTTTAGGAGTATAACAGACATCCTGCTGACACTGGATTCACTCAGCCTGTTTTTGTCTCCAGAGCTTACATAATTTCACTAGTTAGCCTATCTGTTGATTAGGATAGGATGCTAGATTAGGATACGGTGCTAGATGAAGTTGCCCTCCGCAATCCCTGGAGCTTATTTTATTCATAACGCGGTTAGAGTGCTGTTGAAACCATGGCCCGGACATTGTGGATTCGCTTTTCTGGCAATACATGTTGCAGGAATAGTGGGTAGCTATATAGCAATCACATTTATTCCAGCTTACTGCGCCCGCCGGCGTTGGCCTAAGCCTGAGGCCTTCGGGTGTTGGGAGAACGCATACAGGTTCCATAACTTCAAACGCCCAAATACTGAATTCATTGCAATAAAAATTTCCAATGGCGCACCTAAAATACTCTCGGATAAAAAAAAATATGTGGTCTTTTTAAAGCTGGCCAGCTCGAATGGTACGTCAATAAAACGGATCGCGTAGTATAATGAGGAGTTGACAGCGGGGGTTAGTTGACAAAACGCTTAGTTCTTAAGGGTATATGCGAATGGCTGGTTGCCTTTTGCTTAAGGACATGTTCCTAGTGAAATCTGGTTCAATTTTTTTCGCGGGAAAAATTTTACCACAAGAGTTTTCTGTGGATTCTAACCGCCATGTCAATTCGCGGTCTCTCCGTGGCGTGAATTTCACTGTTCCAGCAACAAGTGTGGATTCGAAGTGAAATTGGTTATGGAGTTGCGCAGTTCCTTCACAGCGGTCAGTTGTCGTTCCGTACAGTTATTCGGGCAGCCGACGTCACTTAGGCTGGCAAAAAACGTTTCTGCTGCAAGAAAATTAAGGCAGCTTCGCACCAGTGGTGTCAAGCCTGATGGAAGTGCGGAGCTAGGCAACGTTCTTTGTTTAGTCTTTTTTTTTGTGTTACTTCTTCTGTCTCCTTTCCGTTTCTCGACGTCTTTTTTGTTTATTTCTTCCAATCTTTATTTCTTCCTGCTTATCGCTTTTTTCTACTTTTCTTTCTCGTCCTGTCTTTTTTTTTCCCTCTGGCGTTCTGTCTCTGTCTGTCTTTTTTTTTCCTCTGTGCATTTTTCTCTTTCTTTGAAGTGCTCTCTTTCTTTCTCTTTCCCTTTCTTTCTCTCTATTCATCTCTTTTTCTTTCTTTCTATGCTATTCTTTGCTGTCGCCCCTTCCTCTTTTCTCGCCTCTTCACCCTGACAACCATGTTTCTCCACCTCACTTCCCTTTCCCTCTCCCTTGCTATACAATGCTACGCAAGGCTATGCTGTGCTACGCTGGAGTATCCGGTTAGCCGAGTGTTTACGATGCTCTCCTTGAGATCGCGGGCATGCGGGTGCAAATCTCAGCACGCGAAGAAGTGTTTCCTTTCGCTCTATCGCTCTTTCTCTATGCGCAGTCGTTCTTTGGCCCATCAAAGTTATCCAACACCGAAGCGGTCGGCGCACGTGATCTGGGAGCGAATCAGAAGATGAAGAAGAGGAAGAAGAGGGCGAAGAGAGCACTTCCCGGTTCATGATAGTTTTCTGACAACGACTAACGGCCAAAGTATAACGGGTATCCTGTAATAGCTGAAGACCCTGCTAGGCTAAGGTGACAAATCTCAAATGAAGCAGCTAGCATATTACTTGTAATGAGTGAAAAGGAGATGAGGAAAAAGAACCAACGAGTGTGCACGCCCACTCGAAAACCTTTTCCGCCTACCACTGTAGGAGGCCAAGGTCACGCTTTCATGCGAGGGGCTGTTTAGCTTCACTGAAACCAACAAGTGACAGAAAGGTTACCGCAGATGAATAAAACCACTGATATTTCGAACAAAAGAACAGAAGATTGAGCAAGGCGTCTGCAGGGTAGCTTCACGGTATGTTTTCAATGGGAGTGTGACCACTGCAATCGTGGATGGAAAACGAGTGCTCGGCGCCGGAGGATGGCACCCTGCAGTACGCGCTATGGCTCTGCCATGGAATTTAGAAATGAGGACATGTGTCAAATTAGTGTAACGAGTTTTACGCGCTATTAAAGATCACGTACTAACTGACGTACTCCCCAATGCTGCATAACTTACCAGTATTCAGGAATATCATTTCTCAACTGGGGGGAGATGGTGTGTACTGCCTAAATAAAAACCTCGGCACGCGAACGTACATACTTCCCCGAATAACAAGATGATGCGCCGCTGCAGCACAGTGACTACCGCATTGGGCTGCTGACTACAATGGCAGTGGCAGTTGTATTCCCATGGGGGGCGGCATACAAAAAACCGCGCGGAGTTTCCTTTGGGAGAAACCTTTCAAATGATAGTCAGGATGCCCTCTGTGCAGTAAGTGCACAATTAGTACCAGGTGCCGCGTTCATATTACTCGGTGACAGTAATTTGGAATTGCCCGAATCGAATCCCAATCAAACTCTTCCTCAAGTACTACGAATATGTCTATGTTCAGCAATAAGGACGCTGTCGGCTAACACTAGAGGCCCGTCGGCACTACGGTGCCGCGGCCTGTTAGATCATTAGTTACAACACAACAGATACCACAAATAACTACTCCAACTCATGCATAATATTATTGGTCTAGCAATAAGTATGCTTTAAAAACATATACATGGCTTATAGCATAAGCTATACTGCGTGTAGGAAGTCTACGTCGTCATGAAAAACTGTGATTATGTAATTGCTTACTGTCGCTTAGGTCATATTCAACTCTTGGTTTTGGCTCTTGAATAGTTGGAACCCATACAGTGAATGAAAATGCTTTGTAGAGAATGTGTTTAGCGGCACGCCATGTTTTCAAGCTGTTCACTTCGTTCAATGGGCAACACGTGCTCTAAACGTTAGTATGGTTCGTTTTTTTTATTATTTGGCTCTGCATGCAAGCTGACGTCTCTCATTTTTTAAAATTGTTTTTTGGTTGCCGCTGCGCTTGCCAGATCATGTGGATAATATTATACAACTTAATAAATTACTCAGTTGTAAATAATCAAATACCCATTGCTTTCTTCGCCTCTGTTCAGCCTATTTGAAATGAAGTTACCAATTAATCCTTACTTACTGCTTTTCAATCGTAACAGGCCAATGTGAAACAAGTGCATTATCTCATCGACCGGGCTATGTCACGCAGCTCAGTTGCCCCTGTGCACATATGTTGTGTGATGACAAACGGAAACGAGTGATAGTAACATGGTAAGATATGCATTCAGAAAATTTCCGACCTATGGTTATGTGTGCTTCCTAAAGTGGTATAGCGAATACCCCTGCACAAAGATTAGGCCTGCACTAGCAAGATGGGAGTCATTCACACCTAATCGAAAATTCACGTAGGTTTTGATGGAGCGCCTAAAATCCATCACTTCGGTCCTTTTCTTTTTCTTTTTGTTTTGTCTATGACGCAGTACCCAAATGCATAGACACACCCGACTTCTATGACATTGAACGTTCAATGTGCAATTACTCTACGATTTATCAGTGAGAGTTCATTACAATCTTTAGTCTCGCGATAAAAAAATTCGGCAGATCCCACGTACTTTGGGAATCGATGTTATGCGAAGCATGCGGCGAGAAGGTCACTGTGTAGTAATTCTTTTATTGGGTGAAACGTTGCGAAATGAGGCTAGAGATATGTAAAAGTGTTGTACGCACAGACATATGTTAAACAGTCGCATATGTTATATATAACCACTTAACAGTTGCGCAACGATGCCAACAGCGGTATAGGTATGAGCAACACCAGAAGCGGTAACCTGATATGTAGCGCTTGTGCTCGCGAGGATCGTAGCCCTGGACACTGCCACATAAATCAACTTTAGTGGATGGCCCTTAACTCCAATTGACGTTAACGCGACGTGACGGCTGTATCATAGGAGTACATATGTAATGTTTATAAAATTGTGTAGTCAGCACTGCAACCACAATTGACGTTTCACGAAGATTAGGGTCTATTTGAAAAGAAGTTCCGAGACCTGGCGTGGCTCTGTGCCAGAATACTTGCTTGCCACGCAGAATGCCAGTGTTCGATTCCTGCTGGGACCACGACATTTATTCTTTGCATTCGTCGGGTCAGCGCTGCCGATGTCAGCTTTTTCTTAACCCTCTCGCGTTAAAATTACCACTGTCTATTCTCGCCGTTCCTGGTTAGATATAGACTGTTAATCACCTGTGGCACATACGCCCCCCGCGGTATACGGGTATGTGTCCACACGTGTCGGGCGGAAAGGGTTTGACGACGTACGCGACGGAATTGTCACATTATTCATGCCATGACCAGGAAGTCATATTCGCCAAACCATCATACTAATTTTGGTTTACCCCAAGTTCAGGGGGTGATCACGCGAGCACCCAGACGTAGGCGGCTAGATAGATAGATAGATACATAGATACGTATAGATAGACACGCTAGAGGTGCTTGCAGTACGCAAAGAAATGCTTAGCATTTAATAAAATTTTCTTCTTGGCGAGTGTACGATGCTGATTATTTGCTGAATGATTTCTTTTTAATTACAGGTGCTGATTTTGCGCATATTGAAAGGAAACCACAAAATGAGAAACCGCGCATTATATATGTCCTGAATGTCTTTCTAACTCGAGTGCTGTCAGAGATTGTTGGCTTGCTATTTCGCATGACCGGCTATCACGCATTTGATGCATTGCAGATACTGTAACCCCTGAATTTTGTTTAAACTAAAATACGGATAAAAATAAACAATTTACTTTTTTTTCGGAAACACTATTTGTGGTTTTTGTAGCGTGGCGTAATCGCGGTAGAGAAATATCACTAAACGAATTGCTGAAACTGAGTTTTATATTTGAGCAACACTCACCACGGAGCGTCGTTATTACTTGACCACCACGGTGGTCTAGTAATAACGACGCTCGACTGTTGACCTGAAAGTCGCGGGATCGAATCCCGGCTATGGCGGCCGCTGAAAGCCCATGTACTTGGTTTTATATGCATGGTGACGAACCCCAGGAGCTCGCAATTGCTGGAGCCCTCCTCTAGGGCAGCCCTCGTAATCATTCCGGCGTTTTATGAAGTTACACCGGAACAATTATGTCATATTATTTGAGAAGCACGAGGGGACAAAACGGAAAAATAAAGTAAAATGATTACGGTAAGCACAATCGCCGTTTCTCGCTAATCGAATTTTGGCGAAAGGCTTCAACGTTTCTATATGCGTCATCCTATATTGCGACTTTGCCGCCGTCGCTGACATATTTTCAAAAATGTATTGAACTATCCTTGTCGTGCTTGCCTTCTGAGTAGAATATTCGGAAACATTGCATCAAGTTCTTGTACATCCCGCATTGGCCTGCGCCGAGCAGTATTATGCGCAAGATATCTCGGCGTCCTAAGCAGGTCGCCATGAGAAAAAGAAACCATGCACAGGTTCAGAGTCGTCCCCTTTGAAAAGTACTCTTGTCCTGCGCGCGATACTCCGGACAATCACAGCGGAAGCAGCAGCCTTCTCGGCATTCCTTTCAAAAATCTATCCTCTTCGCGATGATTCATCGGAGATTTGCGAAGTAGCGAAGTAACCAATATGACGCGTCTGTAAGGCAATACGCATACCTACGAACTTGCACACATTGTTGATGTGGCGGCTGGTATTCGTGATGCTTTATGGTGGAGCATTTCGTAATAGCTGGTCAGCTTTCAGCCAACCACGATGCGGTTGGCTTAAAGCTGACCGATCATGATGTTCGCGTGCGCGTGCTTCGTGAGCAGCGGAAGGACACAATTCTCGTGCTGGCCAGTGAAATCAAAGCGTCCTCAACACCCTCGTGTGCCACAACAAACCGCCTCAGAAGGTCCACCGTGTCCATCACCTGACTAGGTGTGGGCACGGGAGAGAGATGGAAAACTTCTATTTATGCGGGCCTAAAGGATCGTCCTCGTTGGGAGGAGCCCTTAGTTCAGGGCCCCATTAGCTCGCGCCACACCGCTTGCCTGCTGGATCAACGGACGCTGCTCCTGCGGCTCTGAGCTGGTCAGCACAGTCTCCCAGGAGGAATGTGAGGGCGAAGGAATAGGGCGGTAGCCCGGTGGTTGTGGACATTCCCGGGTGCAGAAACACACCGTCGGCTTCGCTACACAATAGGGGCAGTATGGGGGGACATTGTGTGGGGTTGAAGAGATGAAGGATGTAAATGCAGGGGAATGAAGTAGTCTGAAGCTGCCGCCAGGCAATAAGTTGAGTTATTTGTGTGGTGGTGGGAAGTACGTACGGCTTTGTCGGTAATGTTGTAGCGATTCAGAGTAATTTAGTGGTTCTGTTGGTGCGTCGTGTGGGTTGGATAGCTCTTCCGATGGTGCCTGGTTTGTAAGCTCTCGCGCTACCGCATTAGCGCGTTCACTGCTATGGAGAGAGGCGTCTCCAGGTGTCCACGCGATACGCACCCTGCGTAACAAAGTGGGGTGTATTGATGTCAGAAAAAAATTCGCCTTTAAGAGTTGAACGCGATAGCGATATCCTGTCCCTAGTCCGTACTTCAATCCCTTAGTGCACACTATGTAATGCGTAGCATGCTTTAAACCACGAGCAATTCTGCGCGGTAAATGCAGGAAATGATTTCGAAGTTGCTATGCACCCACTACGTGATCTTAAGGTAATACGCGCAGAAACGGGTGTGCCTTTTGTAATGGGTACACGGCTTTGAACCACAATGTCGTTATGATATTCACATCTTCTGACGCCCGATGGCTATGTACGCTTGTACCACGCAAAATTACTGCGATATTACATGTTGTATTGTGACGCCTGTATACAGGACGCACGTGTTTGCAAAGCATGAAAGTTATTTTCACTGTAATTCCAAGCAGAGGAAGTTATTTTATACATAATCACTACCAGAAGCATGGCTGCGTGGTAGAACATCTGCTTGCCACGCAGACGACCCGGTTTCGATCCTCATTCGGACCCGGAAGTTTTTATTAAGGCGAAAGCCTTTAATGTCTCATGCTCACGTACGTCCGGTGTCCGTCCGTCCGGTGTCCGTCCGGTGTCCGTCCATCCGGTGTCCGCCCGGCGTCCGTCCGTCCGTCCGTCCGGTGTCCGTCCACACCCCCCACTGCGCATGCGCCAACCCATTAAAAAAATAAAAATAAAAAACCTCCCCTCCATCTCTCTCTCCTCTAGGCATCCCTCCCTGCGGAGGCCACACCCTCACTGCGCATGCGCGTTCCCTCCCTCTCTCCCCTCCTACGCTCCCCTTTTTCTCCCCTCCTACACTCCCCCTCTCTCCTTTAGGCATCCCTGCCCGCGGCGTCCACACCCCCCACTGCGCATGCGCGTCTTCCCCTCTCCTACGCTCCCCCCTCTCTCGCCTCGCGACGCCGACGCAGGCAGCGTCTGCTAGCGAGTTTCTTGGTTGAAAAAACCGACTGCTCGCGCTGCACAACCGTTCACTGGCCACCCCGTATATATGGCAATGGATCCTGACCTGCAAGGTGGTGCCGGTGGGAGATTTCTCCTGTGCGTTGTCGAACGATAAAAAATTCGCAGCCTGCGCGTTAACTAAAAGCGGACTGCGGGTCACTGTGTCCAGTCCGAGTCTTCTGTCTCTCATTGCCCATAAGCAGCGATTGGGATATTCCAGTAGGAAACACCGGTCCATCACTGCGTGCTTTGCGGCCCCCAGGTTTCTCTCCTGTGCAACGCTGCGATGAGCGCCAGCGTCAACGCCGCCGCCAGTGTAAGCGTTAGCGCCCGCTGCTTCGCATCTGCACATGGTTCCCTTTAGCGGGAGATGGTGAAACCTTTAGGGCGAAAGCCTTTAATGTCTCATGCTCACGTCCGTCCGGTGTCCGTCCGACCTCCGTCCGGCGTCCGTCCGTCCGCCTGTCCGTCCGTCTGTCTGTCTGTTCGTCTGTTCGTCCGTCCATCCATCCGTCCATGTCCGTCCGTCCGTCCGTCCGTCCGTCCATCCGAGCTCTGGCACGGAGCCAGGTGGCCGCCGGGATGCGCA
The DNA here is from genome assembly GCA_030522465.1 of Rhipicephalus appendiculatus. Taxonomy (NCBI): domain Eukaryota; kingdom Metazoa; phylum Arthropoda; class Arachnida; order Ixodida; family Ixodidae; genus Rhipicephalus; species Rhipicephalus appendiculatus. The sequence goes on along the minus strand of JALIZH010016355.1, from coordinate 45,642 downwards.
GACGGACGCCGGTCGCGTCGGACTCTATAGCGCTCGCGCTTTGCTTGCGTAGCGTCGCTGTGCCCATAGTTTGCAATCATTCTGACCGACGCCGTCTCAATGGACCCAGGCGTTCACGGGATACACTTTCCAATTTACAAAGGGTCCGTCAATTTAAGAGCTGGAACGCGGATGGCGTTTGCACGATGCGCAAAGCGAGAGAAAATACTAACGCATGCGAACGGAGGAAGATGAGACTCGCGTCTCGCTGCGATTCGCGGTAAAAAATTAAAGAAAACACGCACCCATTCGGTTTGTGTCTTATCCCACTGAGAGCGTAAAAGAAAAAAAGACATGGCAAAATCAGTGGAATGGCCACACGCTTTCGCCGAACACACTTTGGAATGTACAAAGTGTCCTTCAATTTTTGTTTATTTTATTTGCATCTTTCTCGATTTTTTCGTCACTGACAAGATGATGATTTTTCGCTCACAACCAACGACGCCGCCGCCGACACCGACGCCGACACCGGAATTTCTGTGGAACGAGCTCTTTAACGCTATCGCGTTAATACGGTGTGTGTAGGGTGTGACCATTCCTTTCGCTATGTTCCTTTCGATATGTTCCGACCGGCAGCTTGTAAATTTGTAACCGTGGTGACTGTTTCGTCCGGTGCTTGTATTTGTGAGGCGTGTATGATAGCAAGGGCGATAGTAGCCTCCTATGCCGTGCCGCTGTCCACGGTGTTAAGCGTAGCCGATACCGTTACAGAATCGGCACTACGGCCAGACATAACGCCCATTTCTGTGGATATCTGGTCACGTCAGTGTCAAGGACTGGTGCGTTAGATGTGCCGTCACCTACGTCTCGCATTAGAGCTTGAACTCTTGCCCATATCCCGCCGATATGTCTATCAGGGTGCATAGTGCGAGGTATGGGGGCAGCAAAATTTTCCGTCTAATGCAAAGTGAAAGATGTTTCGGTTCATGTTGCGGTTTGCTTGGCACACAGTAGCCCAACGCATAGAGATTGAGACAACCCTGTCTTGTCCGCTGGAGGTGTTGAATTTGGACATTATGATGTCCTTCAATTAGTTCACGTATGGTGTATTGAACCCCAAGTCGTAGAAGCTGCGTTGACGCGTAATTGGCCAGTCCCAGAGCAGCCTTTAGTGCCATGCAGAGAAGGGTGTCCATCTGGTTTGTCTTGGTTTGAGTGAGGTTGTGGTAGGGGAGGTGCTAGGTCAATCTACTTATGATGAGGGCTTGCACCAATCTCTTTCGAGAAGTCCATGTCGGTGGTTGAAATGCACTTAATCATATGAGTAACTCGGGCGATTTGTTAGCGCAGTAGTTGGAGTATATATGTGGCCTTGCTGTTGTGGTGTATATGAAGGTCTAATATGCGGAGTCTATCTACGCTTGCAATAAGGTTTCCATTCAGATGCAAGGTAACGTCTGGTGGTACGTTGGTCCTTTTTCGGCGTTTAAACACCAGTTAGAGTTCCGACTTCACAGCTGCGCAAGTGAGTCCTCCGGCTAAGGCATAGCCTTGAACCACATTGACAGCGTCCTGTAGCGCGTCTTGAATGGGGCCGTCTGTCTCTTTGCCTACCCATATTGTGACGTCATTGGCGTAGAGCACATGCTGCACGTTTGGAATATTGTCTAGGAGTGGTGGTAGCTTTGCCATGGTCACGTTGAATAGGGTAGGTGATAAAACTGAGCCTTCCGGAGTACCTCAGCCGGAAAGCCTGATAGTGCCTGACCGAAGTTCCCCAAGGCCAATGTTAACCGTGCGGTCCGATAAAAATGCTCGTATGTAACCGTAGGTGCGTTTGCCACATCGGGAGGAGGCAAGGTTGTTTAAAATGAGATCATGTGAGACATTATCAAATGCCCCCCTTAAAATCCAAGGCCAATATTTCTCTAGTTTGAGCCGCACTGGGGCCATCCACGACATCTTCCTTAAGTTGTAGCAGCACGTCCTGTGTCGACAAATTAGGGCGGTAACACCAGTATGCGGATCGTTGCCATCTTCAGACTCTTCTTGGGCGCCGGAAACAAGCTGCGCCATCTCCTCGTCGTCGAGAACTTCTGTTGTATCAGTGGCCGCACCATTCATCGTTCGGCGACGCAGAATGCGCAGAGCAAACGAAAGAAAAAAAATTCCCCATCTCCCGCTAGAGGGAACCATGTGGGGATGCGAAGCAGCGGGGAGATACTTAGCTTGAGCGGGAGGAACGTCGCCGCTCCCATTTCGCGGCGGCGGCGCGGGCGCTCATCGCGGCGCTGCACAGGAGAGAATGAGGCGCGCGCTCCGTCATTCTCATTCCGCGGAACTACCATGGCGCCCCCCAGCGGAGTATGCAGCTGTCACACCACCTGTCGTGCGCGCCGCTCCGTAGAGGATTCCTAGAGGAGAGGACGGGGGGGGGGGGACCGTAGGAGAAAAGAGAGAGGGGGAGGGGACGTGCATGCGCTGTGGGGGGTGTGGGACGCGGGAGCCGCTCAGTAGAGTAGAGGATTCCTAGAGGAGAGAGGGGGGAGAGGACGCGCATGCGCGGATGTGGGACGCCGCTCCGTAGAGTAGATGATCCCTAGAGTAGACAAAGGGGGGTGAGCGCAGCAGAGGATAGGGGGAGGGGACGCGCATGCGCTGTGGGGGGGTGTGGGACACGGGGGGCCGCTCCCTAGAGTAGAGGATTCCTAGAGGAGAGTAAGGGGGGTGAGCGTAGCAGAGAGAGGGGGGAGGGGACACGCATGCGCTGTGGTGGTGTGGGACGCGGGAAGGAGGGGCGGACTAAGCCCCCTCCAAACACATGCAAGCAAGATCAAGGAATCGGGGTCAACCTGGGCGACAGACACCACCTGCCGAGCCATTGTTAAGCAGGTTCTCTGTGCTCTCGGCCATGACTCTGATGACTTTTGTAGTGGTTGACGGCCTTCATATTCGCATAAAGGGTGCTTCCCTACTTCATGAAAGTGGCCGGACGCGGGACACAGGACGCGGGACACGGACGCGGGACGACGGACGCGGGACGGACATAGCCCCGAGCATAAGATGCTTCGCATCTAAAACCCTGCTCGAAGAGCTAAACGATACGGGATCGGAGCAAAGAGGGGAGCGGCTGGAAACCGGTCGTGGCGAATGCAGCGCGGCGAAACCAGCAATGCTGTTATCTATCACACGCGAGATCAAGCACCCGCCGCCGCTCCGCCACGCGGTAAAACTGACCCAAAGCCTGCAAAGAAATTCGTTGGGCGAAGTTTCGTTATTTGGTTTCGTAAGAGCCAAAACAAGAATGACTCCGATGCGTCGATTGTATCGCTACTACGCTGGCAGCACAATGCCGCGCATTCTAGCCGCCATAAATTTGGAAAAACCTCTTTCTGTGGGCATCTTTTTCTTTCCGGAATGAATCGTAAAATGAGCTTAGGCGGCGAACTTTTTTTCGTTATTTCCAGTTCGTAAAAACATTAAGCCTACTGCGGGGGTAATCTGAATTTGTTCCTTAAATCGGGAACTTCATGAAATCAGGTGTCATAAAATTGAGGTTCAAGTGTATCTGCATACCTGCTGACGTGAATCCTCTCCCGAAAAGACGTCTCTGCACAATGTTTTTCGAAGCATCTGTAGGCGCAGGTGCGCCACTGTGGACGAATTCATGAGTACCACGGAGAATTCCCGGGTTTCATTATGCCTCGAACCCTGATTTGTTTTCTAATGTTTATAAATTGATTTGACGGACACAAGTGGCGTCGGACATTGCATGCGAAATTAGGAGTTGCGATCTCATAACAGCTTATCCCTAATAAACATAATCCTTACGCTACTAATAACATGATAGCGGAAAAAACAACTACGTGCATTTTGGCCAAAACCAGGAAAAATGGCTTAGTTTTAACTATTTAAATAATATTATCACTAACCGACATATACGTTAGGCTTGGATTTGCAAAGATTGCCCAGTTTTTCATGAATGCTGGGCTTGTTGTCCTTGTGTATACTCGCATTGCTGAATGATGATGGCGACTTCAGTATCTTCGATCTTCGCACACTTCAGCGCTTTGTCAGCTTCTCTGGAATGTGCTAATCTGGCTTCACTGTGTTCCCGTGTTTCAGGTGAAAACTTTGCCATTACTTGCAGTTTTCGCAGCAATATACGTTGTTTGATTGCTGGCGCTCCCGCTTTCTTCTCTTTATCCTTGGACGGCGAGGAGGAGCCCTGAAAGATGCGGAATAAAAGCAAACAACACGGTGCACGAAGGATAGGGCGAAACGAGCAAGGGTTGCGTTTCGGTGATCAAACGTGTGCAACTACGCTATCGTCCGTTGCAGACTCGTGCACAACTTCACCGACATAACTAGATTGCGACCTCTGGGTTGTTTAGGGGCCCTCGAACCTGCTCCTGGTCAGGTGGTACCGCCGCGGGGAGGCTGCGAACGCGCGAAGCTGCGACGCCACGACGCAGCGGATAACGTGGCGTGATGTCATGTCTACCACCAGGGCGCTCCGGTGGCCAGCTCTGATTGCTTGAAGGTCATCGCGACTCTCTTACTAACCTTGGAAGACATCGTGTACTTGACATTTTGCTCTTAAAGAGGCAATTTCAAAACTTTTGCCAGGGCGAGTGAAATGGCGCAGATGCACTATGCAGATAACTTAGGACTTCTTGCGCCACCGTGATTTGAATACGAAATTCAGCGAAATTCGGCAAAGTCTAATACTCGAATAAACAAAGTCATCAAAGTGTATATAGCACCAGAAATATGAGCATAGAAGTCTCTTAACTAAATACCTCGACGGCTTGACTGCATGAAAATGCACATTGGGTCGCCAAATTGGTAGTCAAAGGTTAGAGATGGTCACTACTACTACAACAACTACTACTACTATTACTAGTACCACTACTGCTACTACTACTACTATTACTACTACTACTACTACTACTACTACTACTACTAATAATAATAATAATAATAATAATAATAATAATAATAATAATAATTGCTACGGTTTAACGTTCCAAAACCATGACATGCTTATGACGCATACCGTTGTGGGGAACTCCAATTAATTTTGACCGCAGATATTTCTTCACTGAGCACGTAAATCTAAGCACGCCGATGTTCCTGTCATGTTCTTGGCGGATAAAAATTACCTTGCTTCATCAGGGCGTTGGAGACACGTGGCCCTATTCAAGGTTGGCTTAAATCCTGGCTTTCGGTAGCACGATTTTAACGGTTGGTTTTGCGTCACTCCCGTAAACAAACCTGAGCTGTGCAACGTGCGTGATTTCTTCTAGAGTGGCGTTCTACAAAACTTTCACTAGTCTTTGACGTTTCTGTGCCCCTTGACCTTGTTCACACGGCCCCACTCATGGCAAAATGGTAAACCAACTACTTAAAACGATTACCTTTCTACGCCATGCAGAGGATGATCGTGTTCGGCGTTTTCTGCAGGACGTGGTATTCGTGGAGGGCCAGTACGCAGTTCTACTCTACCATACCTGGGTCTGAAAGTACTCCCTCTGTTGGTGACGAAAATTACTGTTCAGTTATATCGTAGGAGGCTGTCATAACGTTTCCGCTTTGCACGCAATACCTTTTGGTTGGATTTCGCCTTGCGGGAAGATTATGAGTGTAAACTGCGATCCAGCAAATCTCGATCGTTTAAATGCCTGGATGCATCAACAGTGCCCAACTCCATCGATTTAATGGCTGACTCTAGGCAGGCTGATTTTCAGGCCCCCTAAAGGGCCTGAAAAAATCGTGGACAATTATTCGTAGGTTCTGTGGTGCACATGCGAGCGCTGGTTTAGGAGGGAGGGTCGAATGAAGGCCTAGAGTTCACATACCACAAAAGATGTTCCAATACGCAAGCAGTTGCCACTATTACTCTACAGATGCACACTTTGGCAAACCATGCTGCACTACAGCAGTTTTGATTCAACAAAGAAGCGTAGAGTTATCGACATTTACGTATAGGACAGAATAAAATGGAGCACTAAATTTCCTTTCGTGAGCTTGTTCTTCAGCCATACGTTATGCATTACTCAAATAACTTGTGCGAGTGCGCATTCTTGTGAAATCGCGCTGACTGTACCAACAGATTCAAGGATTCCCTCCTAATTCCTCAGACGGCCAATCTACACTGCATATCGGCTCGTCGTCCCACCTCCCCATTTACTCTGCAATCTACACGCTTATATTGTTAGTAAATGAATCAAGATGGAGGACAGCGCACACAGCGGACAGGCCAGCCCTCTTCTTTGCCGTCTTCTTTACGTACAATGTCTGACCTTTGAGGCATTAGCTACGCAGCAATAATACCACCTGGTTTTCACGATGAAGAAGGCGGCAGGCCAACTAGTGGATACAGAACTGTTTCTTCGGCCTACTAATGCCCAGAAGAATGAAAAAAAAAAACTACCCGTCAGTCATTGGAATTATTATAACACGAAAGTAAAACGTGCCCTTACAGTGGTGATTGGATGTTTACTGGATATTGATATAGGACAGTTTGCACAATGTATATTTGTGTTCGGCACCTGTAGCACCGTTTAACGTGGATGCACCGACGATGACCCTCGGTGGTACATCTTAATCCCGACGACTAACGTGTGGCAGCTGTAGATGATTAACGACGCGAGCGTAATGAGAGAAAGAGGCGTGATCGCCAGAACAGCGTAGTATACTGGACGCAGAACCTGCGCCACGGTCAGACTAAAGGGAAACGCTAAGCCCGTCGTCTCACAGCTGTAAACCAGTCGCAATTTTAAAGACGATAGTCTTTCTTGGAATAATTTAACGCAGCAATTTGGGTCTGTCTCTATTTGTGTATGTGAAAGGGAAAATAGACAACTTTGTGTATGTCTGTCTTTCACACGATGCAGGCACCCGACCAAAGTTTAAGCGTAGGCTGAACACACAGCCATCTTGAACTGGCCGCTCCGTTCATACTTGTGAACATTGGCGATTAAAAAACAAATATTACGCATATCTGAGGCGCAACATCAATACGTAAGTATTGGGTGGTGTGTTTCTGTACTAGAAAATACATGAATACGTAATTCTAAAGACCGTAGTGTTTCTTAGGCTGAGCTGAAAATGCGGGCTGCCTCGCAAAAGCCAGGAGCCGTCGGTCTCCGAGGTCGCTGGTAGTGCCGCGTGTGTCATCCAGCGCATGATAGCTGGCGCAATCTGCCCCCGTCGCTGCAAACAAGCGAAGCTCTCTACGCGGGCGCTCTACTTGACTTCTCGGCTTCTGACGCCATTGACTCAAACACATAAGGCCACTTGCTACGCGTTCGCCAATATCAGTGCATTTTCGTGCCTACCCTCCGCAATGAACTTTAAGGGACACTAAAGAGCACAATGATTTTTCTCGTAGTAGTAAATTGCTCTTTCACGGTAACAAAAACACCGCGCTTGCGGCGACAGGACGCTTGGTCAGGCGAGGACGGAAATGGTGCGAGAACAGCATCACAGGTGGCCGCGGATGAGACCAGGGGTGCTATGCAGGATGGCCCGAGCTTCTCGGGCACACGAGTTTGCTCCGAGCTCGCGCTGCGGTGGTCATGGCACAAAGACAGAGCGGAGCGCGTGATAGCAGCAGTGACAAAAACGGCTACATGACCGAGCGTGGCGTCAAAAACACATGTGGGGCATCTGCGGCGATAATCAAAGAAACACCGCGTGCGAATACGTCAGCGCCGCCACTCAGTCCACATTTCAACAGTGCAGTGACGTCAGCGTGATTGCCGCGCTATCTTTTTGCCAACTCAGCATTGCGCCTCCCACAGGCGTGTTCGTGGGCGTTCTTCCACTTTCGGGCATGTTCTTTCGTTCCACCCGCAGCATGGAAATTTCCACCCACGAAGGCAACAAGGGTGCACACGCTGCACTCTCGTGCAGCTCGTTTCGCTTCTATCAAATATTGCGGATAAATATACGGACAGGTTGTCACCAGGGGCGCTCGCATCATTGCGGCAACGCGGCTGTGAGTGGTACGTCGTGAGCGCGGTGAAATTGAATGCGAGAAATCGCAGCCACGTGATGATATAACTTTTATTTCTTCGTGCGTGTGTGCACAGTCTGCGCGATAAAGCTGATGAATCATGCCGCTCGCTGGCGTTGCGCCGGGAGCACTGCTCCTTGGAAAGCGCAAACGCGGTGGGTGAACCCGATCTTCGCCGCGGGCGTCTGTCAATCAAACTGATTGACGCATGAACTCGGTTACAAACTCGTTGATTCTGAGAAGGACCCAGTTCAACTCGTGAGTGTCATGGTGCCGGTGTGACTGTCAAAGGTTTCATGCGGTGGACGCTAACCAGCAGCTTCTTTGCATATAAAATAATTTGGCCAGCCTTTACTACTTGCGCAAGGCTGGAGCCATAGAGGAGCTTGCGATCACCTAGCTGCTTCCAGCGTTTTAAGTCGGTCGTCTACTCAGCCTACTCGGTATACGCTTCGAAGTAAAGAACGCATCAGCTCCGTCTTAATTTTGATTATACTAATTAGGCAGGATTTAATTACCAAAATGTTGAACAGTTTTGTCTTGATTGGTAAGGTTTTAAAACGACAATAATTACCCCGGGTGCAATTAGCATGATCTTGATTAGTATGCAGCTAATTAACATAAACCTAATTCGCATTATCTTGATTAGCATCATATTATTAAGGTCTAATTAGGATGACTTTACTTAGCGTGCTTATAATTAACGTCGCGTTAATTGGCCTGGTATTAGTTAGCACGGTCATAGCTTTACATGGCTTCATTAGCATGGCCTTTGTAAGGTATGGCTTCATTATCTCAATCTTAGCATGCCTTGGCTTAATTAGCTTGTTCATAGCATCTCTTGACTTATTTAACTAGGGGTACCGCCCAGCGACTTAGCTAATCAGCCGGGCGCACGTCCTCGGGCAGCGAGCACACCATGAAGGGATGAAGAGGGCGCGCGCCAGTCGAGCAACGCGCAAGAATGTGCAGGCTGACCATAATGATTGTACAAGTGGCCTCGGGTTTAGCTACGGTCGCGATATTGTAAGGTGCTCGGCCGGAACTAATCTCAGAGGCCACCGTGCTAATTATTCTACAGGATACTTATTACAGGCATTAAAAGCTTCAAAATGAATTTAAACAGCCTCTGCCTTTAAAAAAATATCATCAGTAAACCTTCCTGGCACTGTTATTGCATGGGTGCACTTCTGCACTCAGTGGAACGACAAACAAATGAAAGAAGGTGCCTCTGGTTTGAAAACAGCGCCCAATTTTGTCGACCGTCCTTGACGTGACGCTGCGTTCCATCGTAACCAATGGAACGCAGCTGCGCTGAAGGGTGGATCTGACCTTTTCGTACTGTTGGCTCGTTCAAAAGGGGGTGTCGCCAGAGCTCGGAAAGATCCCGAGTTTCGCCAAGCTCAGGCCATCATGCATAGCCCCCCAGGACTCATGCAGTACGGCCGGCAGAAGACTATCGTATATCGACGACATTTGCAGCGACGCACGCAGATACGTGGCGCATTCTTTTCTCGGGGCGAGCTTAAGCGACGAACGCGGTATTATAGTCAGTTGACGCAGGCGCACATCGCAGAGTCATTTTTGGTTTGGATGGACGCTTTGAGCGAGGCCGGCGCTTGGGCTAAGGTCGCCACATCGCGGTGTGTTAAGCCGTTGAGAAAATTGCACTTATATTGCAAACGCGTCAAATGGGACAGACGCGTAGCAACACGTGCTGGAGGTGCTACGCGTGCTGAACAAGAAAACGCTGCCGAGAGTCGGCAAGAACCACTTTCGTCAAAGAACCACTGGCTCTACAAGCCTTGTCATCGCCATTAAGGTCATGCAGCAAAGGACGACACTGAAAGCAAACTGACGGAGTGTGTCAATTTTGTCCCAAAGTGTGGGTATATCGTTCATTCGCTGCCATTCTTTACAAGCCAATTTTAGCCTAAATGAAATGTTCCACTATACAAGAGCCAAATATAAATTTTGTTCCTCATTACCGACGACTGTGAGCTATACAGATTTTAGCCATAATACAGATTTCAGGTCTTTATGGTATCACGAGCACACGGGCAAAAATTTTTGGAGCAGGCCCAACCGTTTGGTAACCAGCGAAAATCTCCGATTGTCTCAGTTTTTGTTAAAGTGAACGGGCCTCTCTTATATAAAAACCAACACCATATAAGCCTGATCGAACCTCCGATCACATAAAAGTGCCCGTAAAAATTGAAGAACACTTTGTACATTCCAAAGTGTGTGTGTTCGGCGAAAGCTTGTGGCGATTCGAATGACTATGGCATGTCTTTTTGTTTTGTCGGATGGACGGACACGAAATGACGGACGGACAGAGGGACACATGGACGGACGGACGGACGGACGGACGGACGGAGGGACGGACGGACTGACACGGGTGGACGGGCGGACACGAATTGACGGACAGAAACGGACGGATGGAGACGGACGAACGGTCGGACAGACGGACACACGGACGGACGGATGGACGGACGAACAAACGGAGGGATGGATGGACGGACGAGTGGACGGACGGTTGGACGGACGGATGTGAGCATGAGACATTAAAGGCTTTCGCCTTAAAAGCTACGAAACTTCTACGAAAAGTCTTGAAGAAGCCGACGTGCACCATGGGTGTTGTGATGCAAATTCTTCTTTTGGTTCGTAACGGCCCTCTATGGCTCAGCTACTGAGAGTCTAATTGACAAAGCCGTTGGTTTAACAAACCAACAGACGAAACATTTAATCAAGAATTAGGCTAAAGTGAAAACTATATATGTACACGAAATTACAGTTAGTAAAATGATCACTGCACACGGTAAACCACTCCTAATTACAACCAAACATAAGCTCAATTATCTAAACTAGACAGTCTAGCTCTAACGCGGCTGAGCGGCCGAACGGAGAAGAACCCGAGTTCAGTCTGACCAACACACGGATGTTTGACTGGTCGAGTTGACGTGGGCTGGCTGGCGACGACGATAGAGCGGCGGCTGGTGGGCGAGACGTTGAGATGCCAGGGGCCGACGGGGACACGGACGTGAGCTTGAGACATTAAAAGCTTTCGCCTTAATATTAGCGCGCGGGCCTCCAGCAATTCGCCTTCGTCGAAAAGCGGCCGCCGCAGCCACGATTAAAGCCCGCGATGTTCGGTCGGCAGTCAAGCACCATAATGACCAGACCGCCACGGCGGGTAGTGTGCATGAATCGGTGGCAACCGCAATTAGAATCGCCTCAGTTCTTGAAGAGCTTCAAGCATCGTTTCCCGCTTGAGATCGATCTCTTATTGAGTTAGAAGAGTTGGTAACTCGGCTATGTAGAAAACGTTTCTGACAAACCACCTACGGTACGAGTTTGGTTTCTCTTACCGAGAAATGCTCTTGTAAGCGTACTGCGGGAAACGCAAGATGGCAGTGGTCTGCTGCGGGTCGGGGCATACTGCAAACCTGCTGGCGACATAGGCCAGGAAGTATAGCTCTCTGCACTCAAAACAACATGTACGCCCTCAGTGTAAGCCCAGATGTCCTGCTTGCCTGAAGTACAGTTTATAAGGCGTTGGGCGTATACCTCGAAGCTTGAGGCGGGAGGTGACGAAGAGCCCCATGACTTAGTGGTCCGTAACATTGTCTCCAGCCGCCTAAGAAAGATGTCATAACTCGCAGTGAGAGCGAAGTGGACATCTAAGTAAGCCAGAGAGGTCTGCAATTTTAGGCCCGTCAATACGCCATCCAGTACGCGTCGGAAGGTCAGATGTGCCGAGTAAAGTATAAACGGCATGACCTAAAAACTCCCACAGGCATTCAGGCTTGAAGAAGGCGTTTTCTTTACATTCATCTCGTTGAATTGAGTTTGTAAGTTGGCCGTCTTTAAGTCTACCGACTAGCAATGGATGAGTCGTACAGCCGGTTTTACGCGTCGTCTATCCGTGGAAAGGGTGCACGTCCGTATTCGCATTGTTCAAACGGCGATAATGAACGCAGATCAACAGCAATCTATGCTTCCTCAGTAGCACTACGAATGACACCAAAGCGCAGACGTATGATTTCATCAGGCAGCATTTAGTCGACTTGTAGCTTTATGGCCTCGTTTTCGCGTGCCGAAATTCAATGCGGGCTCTGATGGTATGGATAGGTATGTTTCTCGTTACAACGCGGCGCTTAACGAGAGGGCATAGTCGAGTTCTTGAATACGATGAGAAACTGCCCCTGTATTGCCAAACCCTCTCTCGAAGCTGTTCTTGCTTACGCCGGGAAAAACTCTTGTCGTTGAAAGATGGTTCAGGGGTTTTGATTATCGTAGTAGGTTCGGTAAATTATGTGAGGTGGACAACGTTGCTAGTTGCACAATTTGGTCTGTGTTTGGTTATAATGGTGACTTTCTCTACCAAATCCCAGCCGCCATAACTTTGGTGTTTTCCAGCTTTCCCAATATCGGGGCCTTGTCAGGCTTCCTGAGCTTTGTTCTACCTCACATTGCACAGGTTACTTATGACAGGGTAGTCCGCTTTTGTGTCGACCGAAGCGATGGCGTCGTGGCTGCCGATAAGCACGTTGATTTGCGTCGCTCATTGTCTACCTTATGGTTACGTCACGGCGTCGAATAACGGCCCCGTCAGCTTGTTCCGCTGCCGGTATATGCCATCGTGAGATCATCTCCCGGCAGCAAAGATTTCCCTTCCGGGTTCCGTTTGGCTTGCAGTCGTTCTAAAAATTACACCATCTCCCGCTAAGGGAACCATGTGTAGATGTGAAGCAGCGGGCGCTAACGCTTACACTGGCGGCGGCGTTGACGCTGGCGCTCATCGCAGCGTTGCGCAGGAGAGAAAACACGGGAGGCGCAAAGCACGCAGTGATGGAGCGGTGTTTCCTACTGGAACATGCCAATAGCTGCTAATGGGCAATGAGAGACAGAAGACTCCGACTGGACACAGACCCGCAGTCCGCTTTTAGTTAACGCGCACGCTGCGAATTTTTATTGTTCAACAACGCACAGGAGAAATCTCCCACCGGCACCACCTTACAGGTCAAAATCCAGTGCCATATATACGGGGTGGCCCAGTGAACGGTTGTGCAGCGCGAGCAGTCGGTTTTTTCAACCAAGAAACTCGGTAGCAGACGCTGCCTGCGTCGGCGTCGCGAGGCAAGAGAGGGGGGAGCGTAGGAGAAAAGAGAGAGGGGGGGGACGCGCATGCGCAGTGGGGGGTGTGGATGCCGTGGGCAGGGATGCCTAGAGGAGAGAGGGGGGAGCGTAGGAGGGGAGAGAGGAAGGTAGGCGCATGCGCAGTGAGGGTGTGGATGCCGCGGGAAGGGATGCCTAGAGGAGAGAGAGGGGGAGAGGAGGTTTTTTTTAAAATTTTTTTTGAATGGGTTTGCGCATGCGCAGTAAAAGAGGCCACGCGGCACACCACCACCACCACCACCGGATTAAGCTTCGCCATAAGATGCTTCACATCTAAAAAATCGCCGCAGTCTTTTAGGTGGTGGTGGACGTCCTTCGACATTGTGAGGAACAGCATTAGCCCGCCTTCGGTTGCTGAGTTCGCTTTCCTAATATGTGCTCACGAATCCGGCCTTGACAGGGCGGTGTACTGGTGGTGTTGCGGTGTGACGTAACAGCCTGGCGATTTTGAACCGGAAGATCGTCGGGGTGTTCACACCGGTTTGCTGAGGCGATCCCTTGTGTTGATACAGTTCGCTCGGGACGCGGGCCGTTGACGGCAAATCCAAGCACTCCTGTGTCCCGGTAATGGTAGCGGTGGTAGGTGAGGTCGACTTCCCGCAGTGGTAGCAGATAGGATGGTGGTAGTCATTAGATTTCAAGACGTCATAAAAGTCGGTGTTTAAAGGATTACTCGGAAATTTAATGTTGTGTTTGTCAGCTGCAGGATTTTACGACATGGGTACCAATATGGGCTTGTTGGTTCATCGTAAACTGGCTTGTAGCATAGCGCAGAAACACTTGTGCTTGTGTTCGTCCAGTCTTATTCTTTGTCCCTGTGTGTTTCTGCGCTATGCTACAAGCCAGTTTACGACATCTAACGCAAATTTCCCTTGGGAAGAAGAGTAAACGTTCTAGCTCTATCGACATGAACAATAATGAAGTTTTCACCTTAGACGTGGTTGAATCTCTATATTCCTGGCTATCTGCAAATTGGTATCGAAATTTCAATAGAAGCCCATGGGTCGAAAAGTTGGCGGTTCGTAGCTACCACCGCTATCTACGCATCGTGGGAAGAGCTAACAGCAAACACAATATAACATAGAAAATATTACGTTGCAACCAAAAGCGATAGCGACGTCGAACTTTCCGCTGCATGACGAAACGCTTTCATATTTTTTGACAGTGCTGTAATTTTTTTTCTTTTGATAACTATCTGATTTTTTGCGTCTTCACGTCTCGCCATCAGCAGTATGCGAGATAAAATGAAGATAAAATGAAAGAATGTCTGATCCCTTGGTCATGGGAATAGGTATGGGCACCGTGCACACGTTACACTCTTAGCAAACAACCGCTTAAAACAACGCATATAAGGCGGAAAGTAAGTCAAATTTCCGACGCTTATAAATGGCTCTCTAAGCGGCCTATTTATGCGGTTTTTCTATGCGGCCCCTAGTTATGCGGTACCTTGTTCATGCGGCCCCTGGCTAAGTGGCTCTTTTTTAAGCGGCCTAGGTTTATGCGGCTCTTCCATATGCGGGGCCATCTCGTTGCCAGAAGGCCGTTTAAAAGTGACCGCTTAAAGCAACGCATACCGTCGACTTGGTTAAGCGGTATTTCAGGTCAAATCTGTCCGGCTTACATACGGCTCATTATGCGGCCAAAATATATGTGGTACTTTTCGCGAATATTTTGAGAAAAAAAAATTGTTATACTTTTTTCTCGATCGTGCATCTGCTTCATTTTTTTTGCTTTTGTTGTTTTCAGCCGTTTACTTTATGAATATGCATACACACATCACAAGAACACTGCACAGAGTCATAAACCATATATCAACATACACACACTACACCACGGGGATTTGAACCCAGGCCAACCGCGTGATAAGCAGACACTGTAACCACTACACCACCGCACCACACGATCGCGCGGCTTTATATATGCACTTTACGTTATCATGGACGATTTGATTACCTGCTACAAGTTAACGCTATAATTCTGCATGTATGAGAGGCATCGTTCGCGTATATATGCGCGTGTGTACGTGTGCACGACCTTGAGCGAACAACCCTCGCGGGCAGTCAGTCAGTTTGTGTGTATTCTCGTACCGACGGTTTGCGCATCCCGCACCGGAGACGGAGATGAACCATGAACGACTCGTTTCGCAGTGCATTTCCATTTGCCGGCGTCATACAGCATGCAGCGAACGTGCCCTGATGTACTACAACCAGCCGCCTAAGAAAAGTTTTCTGCGATGTTTGACGAAGTACAGGCAGGACGGGCAGAAGCCAGCTGATCGGTGTTCCTATCTCATCTCCGCTCGGCGATGCACGTAGTACAGTCTCCCACGTCCTTCGCGAGCATCACGTTGATGTCGGTGCGTTTATACGGTCAGTATTGTGTAGCATTTCATCTCAGGGAATTAGATTAAAACACATATAATCGATATTATTCGCGCAACACATGCGTTTGACGCTGTACAGCACTTGCGGGGCGACGGGCCAGCTTTCAGATCGGGCGCGCTTATTAGATGTGAAGCATCTTATGGCGAAGCTTAATCCGGTGGTGGTGGTGGTGGTGGTGTGCCGCGTGCCCACCCTTACTGCGCATGCGCAAACAGTTGAAGAAAAAATAAAAATAAAAAACCTCCTCTCCCCCTCTCTCTCCTCTAGGCATCCCTCCCCACGGCAACCACACCCTCACTGCGCATGCGCCTCCCTTCCTCTCTCCCCTCTTACACTCCCCCCCCTCTCTCCATCCCTGCCCGCGGCGTCTAACTCCCCCCTGCGCATGCGCGTCCCCCCCTCTCTCTCCTCTCCTACGCTCCCCCCCTCTCTCCTCTACGCATCCCTGCCCACGGCGTTCACACTCCCACTGCGCATGCGTGTCACCCCCCTCTCTCTCCTCTCCTCCGCTTCCCCCTCTCTCGCCTCGCGACGCCGACGCAGGCAGCGTCTGCTAGCGAGTTTCTTGGTTGAAAAAACCAACTGCTCGCGCTGCACAACCGTTCACTGGCCATCCCGTATATATGGCAATGGATCTTGACCTCCAAGGTGGTGCCGGTGGAAGATTTCTCCTGTGCGTTGTTGAACAATAAAAATTCGCAGCGTGCGCGTTAACTAAAAGCGGAGTGCGGGTCTCTGTGTCCAGTCGGAGTCTTCTGTCTCTCATTGCCCATTAGCAGCGATTGGCATGTTCCAGTAGGAAACACTGCTCCATCACTGCCTGCTTTGCGCCTCCCCAGTTTTCTGTCCTGCGCAACGCTGCGATGAGCGCCAGCGCCAACGCCGCCGCCAGTGTAAGCGTTAGCGCCCGCTGCTTCACATCTACACATGGTTCCCTTTAGCGGGAGATGGTGTAATTTTTTTTCATAATATTTATAAATGATATCGTTAATCAAGTGTCGGGAAAAATTAAGCTACTCGCAGATTACTGCGTCATTTATCGTAGAACTGAGAACCATCAACACCATGTCCAAGTAAATGAAGCTGTTCAACTTGTTGAAAAATGCCGCGAAGCCTGGAAAAAGAAAATTCACCCCCCAAAAGACAGTTCTCGTGAGTATCACTAGAAAGCATTCACCACTGCAACTTAGCTACTGCTTAATTGGAAACGTCCTGTCCGAAGTAAAGTCTTATAAATATCTAGCCGTCATACCCACATCCGATCTTCGGTGGTGTAATTGGTGCGGTCATTAATGGTTTGATGAGCTGCTATAGTGTAGGAGTTTGTCCTATACTCTGAGTCGGCATCTGGTGTACGCGTCTCGAGGTTTCCATGAAGTTCGTATTCGACACGTTCGACGGACTTATCGTCACTTATCGTATCGGTGGCATACAATAAGGACGTGGTACCAATGCCTCTCAGGGGGAGCTTTACTGCCACACTTATAGCAAGGTGTCGTCATTTCTGCCTTCGGTTTGGCTTGTCGGGGCCGCGTCTGCTATCGCATGAAGTGGATGCTGCTTTGATTCGTTGATCGCATGCTTTACGCATTGGTAGCAGCGTTTTGAACTCATATGGCAGAACCATCTCCATACATTAGCGTTAAGTTCTGCAATGCCACTAAACATCATTTTACGTCTTCACCGGACACTCCGTTCTGTCGCGCAGCATTCGTTCGATCGGCCATCCGAAATTCCATTTTTCGGCAAGGCGCCTTATTTCAGCAATTAATTCCGGTACATCACCACCTTCCTTTTGTGGTCGCGTGAACAAATCATGCCGCTATTTCGTTGACTTTCGTGTCATAGTATTTCTCGAGGTATTCGACGGCTTCGTGGTAGTTAACTGCATTGATCTGCCAGGTGTGAAAACGACACCGGATAACTGAAATAGCGCTATCCGGCAGCGAGGCCCGCTCGTCGCTTCGTAATGTATGTGATATGTTGCGCTTCGAAGTAGGATTCGAGGCGAACTCGGAACGTTGACCACGTTCTTTCAAACCGTCGTGGCCGTCTCACTATCAGTGCCTTGCGGGTTCAGGCGTCGTTGAGGTCCGCGTTGTCATCAACGCCAGTCTTACAGCGCACGACACTTTAGGCAGTCAAACATTTTTATCAGGTTACTTATTAGATGTGAAGCATCTTCTGGCGAAGCTTAATATGGTGGTGGTGGTCGTGGTGTGCCGCGTGCCCACCCTTACTGCGCATGCGCAAACCCTTTAAAAAAATAAAAATAAAAAACCTCCTCTCCCCCTCTCTCTCCTCTAGGCATCTCTCCCCGCGGCAACCACACCCTCACTGCGCATGCGCCTCCCCTCCTCTCTCCCCTCTTGCGCTCCCCCCCTCTCTCCTCTAGGCATCCCTGCCCGCGGCGTCTACACTCCCACTGCGCATGCGCGTCCCCCCCCTCTCTCTCCTCTCCTACGCTCCCCCCCTCTCTCCTCTACGCATCCCTGCCCACGGCGTTCACACTCCCACTGCGCATGCGTGTCACCCCCTCACTCTCCTCTCCTACGCTCCCCCCCTCTCTCGCCTCGCGACGCCGACGCAGGCAGCGTCTGCTAGCGAGTTTCTTGGTTGAAAAAACCGACTGCTCGCGCTGCACAACCGTTCACTGGCCACCCCGTATATATGGAAATGGATCTTGACCTCCAAGGTGGTGCCGGTGGGAGATTTCTCCTGTGCGTTGTTGAACAATAAAAATTCGCAGCGTGCGCGTTAACTAAAAGCGGAGTGCGGGTCTCTGTGTCCAGTCGGAGTCTTCTGTCTCTCATTGCCCATTAGCAGCGATTGGCATGTTCCAGTAGGAAACACTGCTCCATCACTGCCTGCTTTGCGCCTCCCCAGTTTTCTCTCCAGCGCAACGCTGCGATGAGCGTCAGCGTCAACGCCGCCTCCAGTGTAAGCGTTAGCGCTCGCTGCTTCACATTTACACATTGTTGCCTTTAGCGGGAGATGGTGTAATTTTTTTTCTCTCCGAGAGGTATAGAATAGACAAGAGAAACGTTGTTGTTGAGTCGAAAGTACAAAGAGCCTTCGCAGAAAAAAGAATGCAGTCTCCCGAGCTCATGGCTGACCGCATCGGCGAGCGATGCCGTGGAATTGTCATGCTAAGCAGGATGGCGCGTCGAAGGTTGCTCGTTCTCGTGTCCGCTCGTTGTTCACAGTTGAAAGTGATGCTCTCCTTAGCTTCAAAAACGATTAAACGTGCGCATGACTGGCGCGGAAAGAGCGCGCGTGAATTCGATTGCATCACTCGGTCGAACACAGGCGTGCGCAGGGTTCCCCTTCAGGGGGGGGTCGAAGGTTCGTCGCAGAGCCTCCTCCCTATTATGTCAATGCATGGGGCTGACTTTGCGCACCCCCTCCCTCTTATGTCAATGTATGAGGCTGACTTTGCGCCCCTCTCCCCCCTCTTAGGTGACAATGGGAGGCGGCCGCCCCCCTGCCCCCCCCTCCCATGTGCACGCCTATGGTCGAGCATATGTTTTCTGCCAAGCAGCTCATTAAAAGAAGCTAGCAATGCTTGAAATCGAATGAACTCATATTGTGACCCAGGGTTCAAGGATAAAATCATGGCCTCTCTTTAAAACCAAAGTACCCTAGCATTATTCAGACGAATGTGCACTTGCTTCACACCTGGAAGGTTCATGAAGCTTGAGCTCTATGACGCATCTCAGTTGATACCTTCCATAGCCTTACGTGCCCCCCTTGCTGAAATACCAACTGTCATGCAACATTGCTGGCATTGCTATAGGCACATTACTGAGCAGATTGAATGGAGAGGCCTCAAGTGTTTTCTAGAACCTTTCTATACAGAGCACAGCTTTTCCTCGAAAGGTTGGCAAGGCACAACTTCGCAAGCTTGTCAGGCACCGAGCCCACCGTCGACAGTCTGCCAGCTTCCAATCTTGTCAAAACTCTAGAGCAACCAAACTATGCATATAAGGAACCATTGCAGGCCTCTTGTTTTGTAATGCTCTCCAAAAACTTTCAAATCTAATCTCCAAGCACTTCAGAGTGTGCAAGCTAGCACAGGCACTAAACGTTTGCCTCGGCCTTCTGCGGTGCACCTCAACAGCTGGAACAGTTATATTGGCTCGTAGACCATCCTATTACAACATACATCTCGACCAACATGCTGACGGCACATATTCGCCATATTTCATGAATGAAATCAAGCAATCTCATCTGCATGCCAGACCAACGACCACAGGCATCATTCTCCAAAGTAGTCGAAACTCATCATGCCTTAACACCATTGGGCTTCATACCCTCGGCAAGTTCACCATCAGTCTTGTTATGCTTACGTCAACCCGAAATGCACCTTTCCGTCCCAGGAATAAGGAAGATTGACCTTTCTATTCTGGCTTTGAAGCAAGCAGCTCTAAACTGCTGGTATACCTTTTCTGTATACCGAATTAATGTCCACACGAATGGCTCTTTGACTCGTACCAGCTTCACTGGCACAGTGGTCATTCCATAGCAACACGTTAACCTCAGATATTACTTTCTCACATTACAATGTTGACCAGTTCAGAGCTTGTTGCCCTTCGAGGTGACATCAAAAAAACTTTAGTCAAGAATAGGCTAATTGATTGGCTGTGTTCGATGAATGAAAAGTGGCTTGCACTGTCTGTGGTCAGCTCTTCGTCACGGATTGTACAAGTAACTTGCGTCTGACACAAGAAACGCACCACTATATAATAGAAAAACAACACGACATCTTGTTTCAGTCGCCGCTAAGTAATTGCAGTATCTTCGGCAACTACCTTGCCAATGAAGCTGCCAGGAAAGTACGTGAAGGAAAAAACTTGTTTGAATTAATGCAGCCCAAAGCCTATGCAAGGTGGCACACAGAAAGACATTGCAGAAGTGGCACACCCTTCAGCTCACGTTCCGCTGCATTAATTCGACCCACTGCTGTAACTGCAGCTCCTACCTAGTCTTTACAGGGGTGAAGAAATGTTGCTATGTTATCTATGCCTTTGTGTAGCATTCACCAGTGCATATTCATTCAAGCTTAATATGACCGATACCACCTAATGCAAGGACTGCTCTGTGGAGGAGGCTATCCGAGCATCTCCTGTATTACTGCCCATCTTTGAAAGATGAGTGGCTTGAACTAGGTACATGCAACTCTAGCTCACCTCTACGGAAATGCCTATATGGTTGACAAGATGCTTGGACCATGGGACAGTGCATCGAAGTTGCGATAAGCAACAAAATTGATGCTGAAATTTTTCAAGGCTATGAGACTGATTGACTGCCCCAAACGTAAAGCACAAAACTGTTGCTATGTCGGCACCTACAACCATAGGTCGGCAAACTCACTCACGAGTCGACTCACTCACACTCACTGAGACTCAGATTGGGCCGTGAGCCGGAGTCTAAGTGAGTTCCGGGTGAGTAATATTTTGGTGAGTGTGAGTCCGAGTGAGTCCGGTTGAGGAAAATTTTCGTGAATCTGAGTCCGAGTGATGTAAATATTGGTGAGTCTGAGTTCGAATGAGCCCTAAGTGCGAAATATATTTCGTGAGTGAGTCTGAGTGAGGTCCACCACGAATTGCCGACCTATGGTCCTATCTACTCATCTTCAGCTTTACTATCACCGTTATGTCCGCTTAATTTTCTACTCAGATATTTTCAAAGATATTTCAACAATGTACTACCTGATATTTTTTTATCCGACGCGCGAGTTAGGAGACGGGGGGGGGGGGGGGCGCGATGACCTGCACCCACAAACTCTTTCAGGCGAAGTTCTTGATAAAGATATTTCGTGCGACACGAGTATTTCATAGAATTGACCTTACTGGGTTGAAACCACTGATAACTCATATTTGAAGGTACAAGATATAAAGGTGTATTGTAGAGCACCAATTACGTAAGGTATTGGCGTTAAACAGCATTGACACCAAGATTGAAAAAGCTAATTTTACGCTAACGAACTCATGAGTCGACTCACTCAGACTCAGGTGAAGCCGTGAGTCTGAATGAGTCCGGCTGAGTAATACCTCCGTGAGTTTGAGTTCGAGTGAGTCTGGTCAAGTAAAAGTACAGTGAGTCTGAGTCCGAGTGAGCCCGGTTGAGGAAAATTTTGGTGAGTCTGAGTCCGAGTGAGTCCTCAGAGCAAAATATATTTCTTGAGCGAGTCTGAGTGAGTTCGAATTTTTTTGACGACCTATGCCTACAACAGTGGACTTTCTCTTCTTAAACTGTTCTTTCTCCTTTCCCAGTGTAGTGTAATCACCTGGGCTCAGCCTTGGTTAATTTCCCAGCCTTTCTTTTATCCTTCTCTCTCTTTTATGTTTTCTGAGCCCTTCCCTTAACTAAAAAGGTCTGGCATCAGGCTGCTTCGTCTTCTACCACTACTTGTCATCTTTTGCACCATTTTCTTGAATATCCAAGCCAGTATTTAGTGCTATTAAGTGGAAATTAGTGCTGCAGATTCAGCCGAATAATGAGATGCAGCATCTGTATGGAGCTTCACTAAGTATCGTAATCATTAGAGCAAACTGTGCAGTGCTTTGTTTGTGTGTTAAGTCTTCTGAAAGGGTGTTAAGAGAGAACACGTATGTAATAGTCGTGATTGCAAAAATTCTTTTACATCCTGTTCCATCCTTTCAATGTAATAAGGCACACGGGGACAGAACGAACACAGGCAATGAATGAAGTAGGTTGATGCAATGAAGTGCAAACCACCAATTGTTTTATACTTAATGAAAGATCAGATTTACTACTTGAGTCAAAGGATGTATTGCAACAATGAGCACGAGCTGATTAATGAAATAGTCTTAAAATACTTTCCACATACATTGTTGCTCAATGTTCACCTTCAAGGTGTTCTGTTGCAGCAGCAACACACCTAATTCACTCCTCAAAGCATCTCTGCAATCGTTTCCTTTGAGTGATCTTCAAGTAAGCTGTTGATTTAGATCAAATTTAGTGAATGTCATGAATTAATGTCACCTTCAAAACATATGTGACCTTTGAATAAAAGGAGAAGTCGTTGCATTTAAGTCGCTGAACTAGTGTTGGAATGTGGGCTTGTCGTTATCTAGTTTCTTAATGCTTGTTAATGGGAGTTGGTTTTGATGTATATTGAAATGAAAAACAGTGCGAGAAGACAAGGACTAAGGGCACACACACGAGCGCTGACTCACAGCTGACTTCATTTCCAGCAGAGCATAATATATTTAACGTACACAAGAAAATAAAGAAATATTCGACAGCCATGTGCACTTCTCATCCGCTCGTTACAACTGCTACCTCATCTAACTACACATATCAAGAAACGGTGTTGTTTTTTTGGTCAGCAGCAGTGACACCATGCTTACGCATGTGTCATCCTGCTTTTCTTAGTTTGCAGCTGCGACTATTATTCCAGTAATTTTGTTGCAGGAGCGGCTAAGCACTGTCATGCTTTCAAAGCGTGGAATGCATCCACACTCTCTGCAGTGTAATCCTAAATGACCGGAGGTTGTGGATGCATTCTAAGCTTTGAAAGCACGACAGCACTCAAGCATGGCAGTGTGCGTGTCCCCTTTTTGTCTCCTTCTTCTCGTGCTGTTTTTAATCTCAATATGTTATCAAGTCTTTGAGTAATGTTGTAGTGCATCTAGACAAGACAAGCAAGGCACATGAACAATGAATGTAACACAGCGTGTGTGTTCATCTGCCTTCCTTGCGTCTCAGTCTGTATGCACTACAATATTATAAAGAAACGATTTAACAACCTGGAAGAGCACAGGCAGTTCGCCGTCTGCCGGCCACTAAACAATTGTCAGTGGCTCCTCAAAGGACTATGTAACCAGTGTATTCAAATCATAGTCAAACAAAGTGAGGATTGGGTCTGAGTAGCTTTTGTGTATCTTTTTTATTGCATAATATAAAATCCATTTCAAAAATTGAATACATACAGCTAAGCTGTTCAGCAATACAACAGTTAAGAAATCTGCAGCAAACTGTGCCAGAGTATATGTGAGGAAAGAATAGAGATTGGAATGATCAAGAAAGCGCCCCATGACTGTCCCAGTCTCCTTTCCTGCATGTCCCACATCCTTTCCGGCACGTGTTTGCTGCTGTAATAAAACAAGCAAAAAATAAATTTTGAGCACAAGCACACTTGGTAGAAACGTGAAAGCCAGAACACTGCACTGAAACAGCAGTGGGCATTTAGAAAATGGAATGCAGCACTCTGACTAAAACAAGAACAAGTAACAAGAAAATAATTGAGATCAACATATCAGCTGCCAACAAGACGAGTCACGCCTGTGGAGTTATCCCTGCTGCACTCATGTTACGAGGATAACAAAGTAAGGAAAATTGTTAACAGTTAAGCTTTTATTGGCGATTCAAAAGGTGTATGTTGTGAATAGTCATTGTAGTGCTCCTAGTCTCGTATCGGAATGTGGATTTTTGAAAGAATGTTCAGCTAAGTGAACTACGGCGGTTACTGGGGGCAGCAGCAAACATTTTACTGCATCACATTGTAAATTAAGAGAGGAATCGTGTTACAATTACACCTGCATCTTGTTTTTCCCATTAATTTCCTTTCAATAATGCTTGTCCCCTTAGAACGAAAATAAAAAAACACTTTTAACTTCCCCAGCTTTTTGTCATTAGTGCCTACTACCTTTTTATTTCCTTGCAGTGCTATGCTTGGGAGGGAAACAGCAGGTCTATATGTTCTATGTTCCCTCCTAGTATACACAGAATCCCAAATAACTAGGGAAAAATGATCTCTGCAAGCGGAGAGGATGTTAAGATATTGAATTTCCTTTAAACAACATGCTTCAAATAACACTCCCCCCCTCCAACGGGCAAAATGTGCGCAACAACAACGTATTGTCAATGCGTCAGAACATGGAGCCACAAATAAGTAAACCCAGGAACGAACTAACCAAAAAGTATATATTTGAAACTCGCCCAACATGACCGACTAGGCCCAGGCCCAACATGACCGAATGGAACTAATGTCTACGACCAAGGCCCGTACACCAGCCCAAAATAACAGCTGAAACTGTGGCATTAACAGGCAACTGCAACACAACATGTGCATATCATCCTCATTTGCATAGATCCACATGTGAATGCTGTACTTTAAAAAAAAACTGGGCAAGCTTGAAGAACAAAAAAAGACTTTAGCAGCTCCACTGCACTCGACAACAAGCAACGCCACTATATGCATTTCCTGTAGAATCCCGAGCAAGCGTCCCCAATCTGACAAGATTTGGAGGGGAGGCCCTTGCTCGGTCACAGATCAAAATTCAAGGTGGTGGCGGAAGAGCAGCTAAGAATAAAGAATGCACACACATACTTCTAATGAAATGCTTTATTGAATACGCACTCATTAAATGACCCAGGCCCATTCGCCGTCAACGGGCAAATAAAAACAGGCAGGTCATTGGTGCATATTTCCAGTCTACCGATAAAAGAAGGGAGGCACTTGCTCGGGATTTACGGTGTGCCAAACCTAAATAGACTGTTTACCCACACAGAACGCCCTGCGATAAGAGCTGGAAAAAATTGGCTTGACATATGTGCACAATGTTCCATACACCCTGCATGCTCTTGGAGTGTCAATTGTCAACAAAAAACTGGCAGTGGATCAAGGGCTTGTTTCTTCATTAGACAACCCAATGAAAGCACCAGACACTGAAGCCAAGGAAGGCAAAGGGGCCATTCTTTGTAGGCTCTCAACTGTATAGGGTAGCAGTTATGACATAAATGGAAAGGAACTAAAGTGAACAAAAAAGCAACTTTGCTGCTAGTAGGGACTGAACCTACAACCTTCAGGTTGCACATCGGACGCTCTACCAATAGGGCTACGGTGGCAGTCATTTTCTTCTCCACTTTATTGGGTATTTCTATGTGCAATCCTAGGACTGTTAGCGAGTTCCGCTTGAAATCACGACGGTGAGAGTGCAACTTTTTTTTGTCAGCTGGCGTCATGTACTTCAGATACCACAGCTACTAGTGCTTACTTTTGAACTAAGGTTCAACCATACAAATCTTTGCATCCTGTGCACAAGAAGAGATGTTTACCAAATTCTACTTTCATGTGGAAGGCATAATATTATGTAGGCCGGACGACAATGCCTGAACGTGCGTCTGCTCGAGCACAACAATAGTCAGGAATACTGCCATAGGTAGACAACTCGCTTCCCATTCTAAAATACGTGACGCAAAACCACAGTGTCATCCTCTTTTGAATTTGACAAGATAAAAAGAGACTGTAGAAGCATCCGAGATAGCCAGAGCAGGAAAGGAATATGTCAGCATGCCATGTGTTGTTTTTTTTTTATCTAATAGCTTGATAGTTTGGCTTAGACGACACGTGCACATTTACCTTCTTTCTTTCTGCGACTTGTTTCCTCATGCACTTTTAGATGCGTGTTTATATATGCTCAGGATCTGCAATAAAACCTTGGTCAAAAGTAAGCGCTAGTCCTGTTTTCATCTTGTATCGTGTTCGTTTATTGCACTATGGTATCTGAAGTACGATGAACTACCAACACGCCCAAACTTCCTCCCTTCTGAGGCGTCGTGCAATACGTGATCTTTTTAAAAACTGGCAGCTGACCAATAAAACTTCACACACCACCTGAGGTAATCAAGTCTGCAATAACAAGACTCTCGCTATTAATGAACGAAAGAAGGAGAATGGATAAAGGGCTCGTTTTTTTGTTATACACCAACTAATGAAAAACCTAATGAACCAACAGACAACACAGCCAAGGAAAGTACATTATTGGTAGTGTTTTAACTGTAGCTAAGTAATTATAACCTAAATGGAAAGGAATTAAAGAGGACAAAAAAGCAACTTTGCCATCAGTAAACACCGAACCTACAATCTTCAAGTTACACGTCTGAGCTCAGCCAATTGAGCTACAGCAGTGGTCACTTTCCCGTCCACTCGTCCGCCTCGGTGGAACAGTGGCTACGGTGCTCGGCTGCTGACCCGAAGGTCGCGCGTTCGATTCCGGCCGCGGCGGTCGCATTTCGATGGAGGCGAAATGGTAGAGGCCCGTGTACTGTACGATGTCAGTGCACGTTCAAGAACACCAGATGGTCAAAATTTCCGGAGCCCTCCACTACGGCGTCTCTCATAATCATATCGTGGTTTTGGGACGTTAAACCCCAGATATCATTATTATTATTCCCGTCCACTTTATAGGGTATTAAATACCCAATACCAATACGTTCCTTGGATTCACTGTCTGTTGGTTCCATTATTTATTCAACCGGCATCTTTACCAATGCTTAAAGCACTATCAAAAAGACCCACACCC
This sequence comes from Rhipicephalus appendiculatus, assembly GCA_030522465.1. NCBI lineage: Eukaryota > Metazoa > Arthropoda > Arachnida > Ixodida > Ixodidae > Rhipicephalus > Rhipicephalus appendiculatus. The sequence goes on along the minus strand of JALIZH010016355.1, from coordinate 18,745 downwards.
ATGAAAAGTGGCTGATTAAACGAGAAAAATATGGCTGAAATATTATATTGGAGCCTTGAAATACATGGATGGCATGGATCCGGGGTGCCCGCGCTGTGGTCAACCCAAATTTACTCTACAACACATGCTGTGGCAATGCCCTGCGTTGTGCGAGAGCAGCGAGTCTCCCTCTATGGAGGCGGACTGGAACTATCTCCTCACAAGCCACGACAAAGGAGACCAGCTTAGGGCCATCCAGAGGGTCCGCGACATGGCCGTGGAGTTTAACCTCCCCGTCCCGTCGTGGGAGCGGCCCACCGGTGTCACCCCCTAAGGGGGGTCGAGCGCCGCCTCCGGATAATAATAAAGTTCTTTGCCTGCCTGCCTGCCTGCCTGCCTGCCTGCCTGCCTGCCTGCCTGCCTGCCTTGCAACGGCCCTTGAGCTAGTCGGAAACGTCGGGGTCGCAGTAGAGCGCACGGTTAGAACACAACCAGCGATGCCAACTGCTTGAATGCAACTGCTCATGCCGAGCTCGCGCCTCGAACACGAGCTTCCTTTTTATTTTTCTCGTCTTTGGCTGCCAGCACCAATACGCCTGCTGAGCTCATTGATCTAAGCGTCTGTGCCTTGCGGTAACAGTGGGCGCTACAAGCTCAGTGCAACACAAACTGACCGTACTTGAAACAGAACTCATAAGCCACAACCTTTCCAAACCACCATAATTCCCAGACATCCTGCAGCAGCGCTGAAATAAAACTAATCTTTTTCTCTCTCCCTCTTGGGTGGCTAGCTATGCAGACAATTTATTTACCTAGCCTCAACATGAGATGTTGTGTAAATGCACTGAGAGATGTATGAAATATTATTGTCCTTTGAAAAACATGGAGGTCGCTTGAGCTTCACTTCCAAGAGTAGAACGAGATACCGTAATGAGGCCCTGTTCACATTGCCTCTTCAATCACTAGCATGGCTTCACTTCTCAGTGGACACCTTGGCCGTGCCTCCAGGAGAGGAACTTCTGTGCGCATAACGTTGGCCATTTCAAACTATCCTAGAGTCCCTACTGCAAGTACAGTTGTAGAATGCCTTCTAGCCACAATTCTTTTGCAAATCAGAGAAGTGCCCACTATGCATCTGTAAGGCAACACGTGAACCTACACAGCTGCTGACTTAACTGACGTTTTTGCTGATGATGGTTATCCAGTATGTGTGAACGCTTTGTAATAGTTGAGCCTTTAAACCCCTCGCTACGTATCGTTAATGCCAACATGCTGACCTACGCAGCTGCTCACTTCGTAGATGCTATTGCTGGTGATTATTATTAAATATGGCAGCACTCTGTAAGGGTCTCCCTTTCTGGACATGCACCGAGTTACGGGGCGGAGCCACTTTTCTTTTGGCTGGTTTTGTATGTTTCCTGGCATCATTTTTTTTCTTTTTTTTTCTTTTTCGTGCTGAGGGGCTGTATGTTTCCCCCAGTCATTATCATTCTTTTTTTTTCTTTTATTCTTTTTTCTTGCACGGGTAGGGACAACACAATGCGGAGCATGGACCCAACGAGGCTGACACGACACATTTGATCGCAGGTTCGATCACGACATAGTCTGAGGTGCAGCTGCATGGCCACTTTTAATCGCCATTTGGCAGCGTCCAAGTTAAAACTCAATGTGTGTTGGCCCTGATCATAATCCAAAGATTCCGTGCGGCACCGGTATTATTGCACGATGTGAAAGCAAGCTCAACGGCACGAAGAAGTTTGAGCGATCGTGGTGACGGCTGTTATACGGTGGATATGCAGGTCGTTGGAGGAGCACGTAATATTTCCAAAGATTTGTCGTGATTTCGAACATAAGCCTCTTGTGTTCTCCAAAAGAACCTGTCATGGAAATTGGACTCGGTTGAGCGCTGACCAAACATCAGCAGAGTTCAGTAATTAACTCTGAAATTAAGCTTAAAGTGCTTGACGAGAGAGGTGGGTGAGTGGAGTATTAGTTAATGCCCGCTAAAGAAGTTGTTACTATAACGAAAATGCATCCAAGGTCGACCGTATCCTGAATTAAGCGTGGTACGTGTATGACATCACGTTGGCACATTCCAGTATCATGCAGTACTTGGTAGTCTAGATTTTTTATATAAAACACTGGAACGGTGGCCCTCAGGCTGGTTGTATGCCATATCCATTCTTTATATGTGCGTCGCGGGCACATGAACAATAAATCGAGCAATGTTGCAGCAACAAAAGCAACAAACTGTGTGTCATTGCCGCCGTCATCACAGCTGTCACAGCAGTGGCTTGAACTTCTGCGTGCCGTCGAGCTTGCTATCACACCATGCAATAACACTAGTGTCGGACAGACACTTTTGATCGCAACCAGGGCCGACACAGATCGAGTTTGGCTCGGATGTTAGCCAAATCACGATTTAAAGTCACCATGCAGCTGCACCCTATGTCGTGATCAAACCTGCGATCAAATTTGCCCCTCTCAGCCTGTCGGGTCCATGCTTCGCACAGTATTGTCCCTACCCACAAGAGAAAAAAACAAAAACAATAATGACTGCAGAAAACATGCAGTTGCTCAGCGTGAAAAAAAAAACTGGAATGACGTAGGAAACAAACGACAAAAAGAAAAGTGGCTCTGCCCCCCATACCTCAGTGCAGCTCCGGAAAGGGAGACTCACCTTGTAATGACTGGGCCTTTAAACCCCTCGCTCGTTAATGCCTCGACACCTAATGAGATTTTACACGTTTCTGCCACGCAATATAACGTGTCAAAGAGACTTCTTACATTACATGACATTCGATGAACAGAGCGTTGGGTGAATTGGTAATCCATTGTGATGAGCATTTGCGCGAAAAAACCAGGGACGTGAAAAAAAGAAAACACAAGACAAGCGCAGACTATGGACTGGTCTCATGCTTTGTTTTCTTTCGTGCCCCTGGTTTTCTCGTGCAAAAGCTCTTCACAAGATACTCGTATAGGTTTTTTTTTTCAAACACTGGCGTGGCTCTGTGGTAGTACACCTGCAGGCCATGCCTGAAATTCTGGGTTCGATCACCACTGGAACCGAACATTTTTATCATTTGCATCTGTCTCGATTTTTAGCTAATGGACAATGTCAATTTTGTCACCCACAACCAACGATGCCAACAGTGGAATTTCTGTAAAATGAGCTCTTTAAGACTACTGCTTCAATATGTAAACATGGGCCAGGGGACGAGCAAGCCTTCAGTTGACAAAACAGCCTCATAGCCCCTCACACCTCCTACGAAGGCATTTACTGTCACCAATTGACTGCAGTTCAGAAAAACTTTGTCATTAAACTAGACAATGTCACATACCCAACAGAAGCATGGCAGCTCAATGACGTGCCCTGCTACATTATTCTATCTGATCTCAACATATTGAATTGATGCCTCTTGCAATGACGTCACATTTTTCCTCGTCGCAAAAAGCCAATCTTAAAGAAGGAGTACAAAGTGGCACTTTGGTATTTTCATATCCTGTTTTCGGTGTGTCATCATCATTCCAAAGTTCATTACGTCCATTAATTGGAATGATATTGCTAACAAAGAATGGCATGCTTTTGAAATTAAAAATTAATGGCGGTTAACTTCATTAGAAAATGTCTTGCCTCCATTCTCTTTGGCCACTAATGACGTGCTGGCCCATGTTTCTGTACTTGCTCAACAGTATGGATTGGCACATACTTTTGGAAACATTGCTTCATTTCCATGGGATTCAAAGAAACACTGTGAACTGTGCAACTCTGAGCGTGCTTCGTTTTTTGTTTTGTTTGATGGCAAGAGAAAGATTTACGAGCTTGCTTGCTGTGTCATTTTTATCAACCCCATCCGGGAAAGTGCGACGCCACAGCGAAAGCGAACACTAATTGGGAATGGGGAAGCAGGGTGAATGTTGAGAAGTCTCAAAGAGCAGTCGCATGAAGACGTTCGGCCACCATGAGGAGTGTTTTTCCAATGCATTTGGAAGTACTCTCTGTACAACTGCATATATTGTAAAATAAAACCAGTGTGCCCTCACTAAACAGTGCCTTCCCCAACATGAGCATCCAATGATGAATGAAAAGAACACAACCATTTCGGCAATGAAAAGGCTGATGCTCTTCCACGTGAAGCATGGGCATGTGTCCCAAAAGCAAGAGCTCCCAAGATTTATCAGAACTACATAATTGCACTACGCGGACACTTCAGGGCGGTCTACAAGATTCCACATCAAGCATGTGCGATCTGCGGACTTGCTCATGAACAAGCGACGCTGTTGTATCACATCAGAACAGACTCTGCACGCTTGGTCATTCAAGAATGCGTAATGTGCTTCCCCTACTCTGTGCCTTCTGCGGTGACATCAATGCCATTGAACATTTTATTTCGCTTTGACCGCAGTTTGACAGGGTAAGAAAGCCAATGGTTCCCAGCCAGCAAAGGGGTGGTCATTGGCACCAGATGTTTGAAGATGTCACTTTTCCTCAAGGGCCTGTGGCAATGACAAGGAGCTTGCAAATGAACTTTGATTACCTTCCTACGAGACACGGGGCTGTTTAACATATGGTGACAGACCCTACAATTTACGAGATGCTCAGGTGGAATCATTGTCTGTTACGTAAGCCCGGGCTAACCATGCCTGCTGCAATATCACAACCACCACCACTATCACTACACAATGAAACTAAAGGTTAGTGATGGCCATGTTAATTGAAACTAAAGATTAGTTATGGCCATGTTAATTAGCATCACTTTTTCCCTGATAGCAACACACAAAAAAGGAGCTATTCCTTTTGGCAAGCTGCCTTCCAGCAGAAGAGGCATTGGATTATATTATATCTCTTTCGTAACGGATAAAAACAGTAAAGTTGTGAACAATGGATCGCTGTTTGTCCCAGACTCTTTAGACAATTTTTGGTTTTGTACGAGGTTTGTAGTTACTAAACTTTTTCACCTGTGCTGTGATGCTACCTTCTATGGCATGTGTGGTGTGCATGCTCTACCGTGGACTAAAAGAAGGTGCGACAGTAACAGCATGCCAGAGGGCTGAACAACTACTTCAATCCTGCCAATGAGCGAGTAGCCAAAGCATCTCCTGTAACTGTCATAAGTACACAAAAAAAAACATTTCAGGGATATTTAAGCTGGATTTGTAGGAGATCAAGAAGCTTTATGATATAATACTGGATTTTGCCCCTCCACAAAGAATGACTTTAGTAGGTGGCACAAACATTTGTGCATTTTGGTAGAGCTTTTTCCGAAGACAGTCATTTTTTATGAGCTCACAGTTGAAAGCACAAGCGACAAAACTAAACATATTATCTACCTTCGGAACGAATGACCATGTTATAGTGCGCCTGCGATGGCCTTTAGGACGCCTGCAAAGTCTCGTCAACATCTCATACACTGTAGCTCGTTTATTGGCGTCATTCAAATATGCAGCACTGGCTTGAATATTGCATTCATCATCATTACTGCATTGCATTAGATTATTCTGACCACATTTTCTTCTGCATACTCTGTGATGCTTTTGGCAGGGTATGAGGTACGCAAAGTTAGAGTGGCATATTGTACACACAAACATGGCATTTCCACATGTTGGTGGCCTTTTGAGCGGCCAGCAAGTGTCCTAAATTCACTGCAAAAAAAGAAAAAATGCCGCACAGAAAATGCACATGCGGTCTTGTCAGAAAATGCAGCACCTCTTCCACTTCTGTATTTGGTGCCACCACTCCAGATGTACTGGCTTGCTGCAACATGGCGATGCTTCCAGATCGATCAATTCCTGCATTTTTCAGAAAGGAATAAAGGCACAAATGTCAATTTACTAAAACATTTTTGTTTGATTATGCCAATGACTGATTCAACATCCCTTAGTATGCAATTGTGGTCACTCTGATGCTTACGCTATTGCAATGTGCCATGAAGCAATTAGCTTAAGCCATGCTAGCAACCTCTCCATTTTTTAAGGGGGAGCTCGGCTCCCCCCTCAGCTAGTCAATGCCAGCACAACAGCCCCCCATTCGACAAGGGCTGGAGTTGATTTTTTTTTGGCAGTGGTGCCTTGCGCGGGGAAATAGTAACTCTCCAATTTTATTAATAATGATTTAATCAATATTGTTGAGTTGATGTAGCGCAAGCAAAACAGGATAACAGGTATCGTCATACTGCTGCAGGCATTTCCTCGAGACACTGCACATGACGGGCCACGGCCCTGTTCGGCTTTGGCACAGCATACTGTTTCACGAGGAACCTAAGCTTTAAGCTACATGTTTATGAATTAGTTTGAAGGTCCCTTTGGTCTCTTTACATTACTAGTCAATTTTTATTCGTTCAATTTGGCATTAACAGTCTGGTGTAATACCAAAGATGCATGCATTTTGCCTACTGTTTTTAGGTAAGTAGGCGTAGAAATGAAGCATAGCATTCTGGTGCCTCAGGTTCTCGATGCAGTAAGTAAATTGGTGGTTTGCATTGCAGCTTGGTTATTTCCTTCAAGATTGCATATCTGTAACCCTTATTATCCCGGGTTATTTTTGAGAAAGCCTTTCGCCAAATTTAAAGTGACTGACTAGATCGGCACATTATATAAATGCCCGAAGAACAATCAGAGTACAGTAAAAGCTCGTTAATTCAAACTCAAAGTGGACTACGAAAATTGTTCGAATTAAGCAGAGTTTGAATAAGCGGGCGTGCGCCAGAATGAACGGACATCGCACGACATTGCGCGGACCAGAACCCATTAAAGCCACCTCTGGACTCATTATCACGAATTAGGCATTACTACATGCTTGCGGCAGGTGTTCATGGAGCTCCAACACCGAACAGAATTAATTGATCAGTCAGTTATACACCAGAAACAAGCACCGACATGCATTCATATCAGCAGTGAGCCTAAACAGAAATATATTACACTTTTTATGCTTCAATTTATTTACATGCCACAGTTAATGCAACCAAAATTAAAAGTAATCAGAAATCACTACACTGCTGTGTGCGTGTGTGTGCACTCTATGAGGGCCCCCCCTTCAATGAAGGAGACTTATGGCCATTATCACAACTTTTCGTAGACCACTTGTGCTACTAATGTATGTCTGAAAGTTGTGTCACCATCTGTTTCCTGAATTTACATAGTGTTTGTTGTCACAGCAATGAAGGTTGCTTTGTATGTTGCACGTATGTTCCCTTTAAATTCAGTGTTGACAAATGTGTCTGTTCTGCAATATGCGTATCGACAATCATTTTTAAAGTATTTGTCACCTGGTTAGAAATTTTTTTTTAAAAACCCTTTTTGAAATATTTCGTTTGCTACAGCATGAAACGCAGCAGAATTGTGACATAACTTTAGTTTTAAAGGTCTTCACTGCGAAGTATAGTGTGTTAATTAAGGGGGGGACTTGCAGTGGGAAACAAAATGCATATGACCTTCTAAAACAGCCCCAAAATTTACTGTTAACCCGTTGATAACGGGTGAAAATAATCGTCCGTTATAGCCAACAAGGGCCGGCGCGGTGGTTATAATATGCGCAGAAAGGTGCATTAACACTTTTGTCCTCCAAGTCTGAGGGGCAACTTCAAGAAGGAAAAGCCTCGGCCATAAGGGGCACTCCCGACTACGAGATTGGGCCCAACACTAATGCTAGCTTGATCGACATTGCATGGCTTCTAATTAATGTAATCTATAGCAACACAATGCCGACACACGCGATCGGCCGCAGAAATGCTTGCAGCGGAAATTTAACTAATAGCCGCAGTTAAAGGATGACGTAAATTCTCATGAACGTGAGATCGACATTACGATTTAGAACCTGGATTCCACACAAAATTTGTCGCAGAGGCTGCCGAGAAGAACGACGTCTCCGTTCCTGTGTATTTATGTAGGAGCCCCCCACGCTGATTGTGATAGCCGTTTAGGAACAGTGCTATGCTTTTAAGCAGCGCAGCGATAGAATCGAAATCAACTTACCCAGACGGACGTGGCTTCGTGGCTGCAGTTTGCGCACCCCGCCGTGGTCAATCTCACGTTTCCGTCACACACGGACGAGTTCTCGTGGTTGCACGCTCCGCTCGGATCGTTTTTTACGCCGGTAGAAGCGTGTATCTTGAAGCAAACAGCAACTCACAGAAGTAATTCGCGCCGTTGCGTCACGGAAACTGAGAAGCGCGCCAACAGAGGCTACGGGAGTCTCGGAAGAATAGGCAACATGAGATTGCGCCGATTGCGCCAACAGAGGAACGAAATAACCTTCGCCCCCCCGCGGCCGCCGCGCAGTTCGTGAGTTCGTCGCACGGCGGGGAGAGAGTCGAGTAGAGGGAGGGGCTGAGAGAATGCGCTGAATGCTTCGAGCCATCAGGTGACCTCCCTTCTCGCAGAGGCACCTCGTTTTTTTTTCGCGCCATGAAGGCTGCATATATACGTTGCGTCCGCTAACGGCCGTTTATAGCGGGCCCATTCTGTCGCGACGAGATTGTCACGCATAACGGCGCGTGAAAGCCCGCTTTATGTGCGGTACTTTGCGCTGAAATGAAAATGTGCCGCTTATGTCCGCTTATAATACCGGACGTTATACGGGACTTGACTAAGAGTGTAGGAACCGCCACAGTCGCGCACTGCCTCCAGCGCCAAATCGGCCACGGCAGCGGATTTGCTGTGATACAGGAGCAGACGACGCAAACGGCGGCAAGTCACTGCGCCGTGCTTTGGTGCTCCGCTTGAGGCGTTTTCGTTCCCGTTTGCTTTCAAAAAACGGCAAATTGTTAGCAGCAGTGTTATCGCGTGTGCTCTTTTTCGCCAGATTTTGTGCACCCTCAGACGAACACGGCCGCATCAAATTCTTGGCGAAAACGAGAACGGAGGCGACGAGCCCGTTGAGCGAAACAGCGCGCGACTAGCGCGGGCCGCTTCGCTCACGATCAAAGCTTATAACCCTCAGTCTTACGTGGCAACAAAATCGGCGGCAGCTTGAAACAGACAAGAACAGAGATTCTACTGATCGCGTAGATAACGCGGACGGACCATCGCTCTGACAACTGGCCAAGCGAGAAAAGCACGAAAAGCATTGGCATCGGAAAAGGCGTCGGTCACGATTGCTCCCCTGTGCAAGCGGCCGAGAACAACCTTCCAAATCCGCGCTTGTTGCCGCTAGAGGCGCCATCGTGAATTACGTCTGCACGGAGCCTATAACACGACATTCGCCCGTCCACATCGTCACATTTTTGCGCCGCTTATTGCAGCGGTTTTAGTCGGTGCTATTTCACTCAACGCAATATAAATTCGGAGAAACACTGTCGGTGCATGTGCAAACCACACTGCTTCGACAACGAGCCGTCACACGCCAACACGAAGCGAAAGTACAGAACGCAACTGCGTCTAGGGTGACTACTTGATGTTAGCGCGGCCAGCGTTGCTCGCTGACATCCAGATCCCCTAACTGCGACGTCACGGAATCGCTTCTTATCCGCGCTCGCAAGTGTCATGACACAGTACTTCATTTCACCGCTCACAACAGATAGCAGGGTGCACGGCAGAATGTGCGAGAGATATGAGGCGCGTGCGTGGAGCATCGTGCCTGTGCGTCGGTAGCGTAGTTGGTAGTGTGCGGGGGCTAATCATCGCATCCCGATGGCGGTACTTTTTCTCCTAGTTTTTTCTTTCTCATTCGTGTGTATTTTTCCAACCGTCTTATCCGCGATGGCAATAAGTCAGCGTAGTCTTGTGCACGCCGGCAAAGATACTTAATTTAAAAAATTGAGCATTAACAAAAGAAAGATAGAAAAACAGTTGTTTGATTAGCCGATCAGTGTACTCGCAATAAGCAAGAAATAATATCCAGAATAAAACGTCATTTATAAGATTTGTTACTTTCATAAAAATACGGAAATGTAACGGTGCGACCCGTATTGGCGTGGTCCGGATGTTACACTTGTATGAGGTCTTTTTCTGAAACAGTTTGAAGAACAGGCTTCGCTCTGTGGCCATGCAGGAGGCCTGGGTTTGGTTCCGGCTGCAGCCGTGGTTTTTATTTTTTGCTTCCATGGCGATATTTAACCAAGCATTATTACCGCCGACCCTGGCACAGAATTTTTGTGATATGGGCTCGTTCGAATTGTGGAGTTAAGATGTGCGAAGTCTGTGGTCATAAACTGTCAGTCACCTGTGGCGACTACGCTAGAAAAATGGGCGCTATACTTTCGTATACTTCGCTAAAGAGGTCATTAATAAACGAGCAAAAGTTCAAGGAAAGAAAGTGAAGCGATTTAAAATAATATACGCTAACTGACTCACCCACCCTTTTGTTAAAATAGGCTGTTATTTTCACTGTACAAAAAGAGACCTAACCTTGCGCAATTGTGTGCCGACTAATGCATTCGCAAAGAAAGGTTATTCATTTAAAGAGAAGTTCAACTCACTATGTATGCGATTTTTAGCATATATGCTTCATGAAAACAAGACAAATGCGGCATACACACAACTTGAAGAGCCCTTGAACAGATTCTAAAAGTCAAGGGAATTGAGTGCCTCCTTGAATGACGCTTGCAAGAAACAAAATGAAAGCTACCATCACTTCAGTTCAGTTGGGCTTATGGCCTTAACGGCTGCAGCGTTACAAAGACCACCAACTGAATCAATATAATTATACATTACACAAGACCAATTTATGCGCTAATATTATGGTCAATGTGGGCTACAGTTGATTCCCGTACCATTTTATTTTATTATATCGGGTACAATACCAAGTATGAATGAGCGATTCATGAAAGTTGGCCGGTAGTTTATTTTGATGCATATATTTCTAATATGATTATAATTTATTATTCTGGTACTACTGTGTTACCTCCTGGTGTTTCTATATCAATTATGCCCATAGTATTCTTTACATGATACCATCCTTGATTTGATTGCATGAATCATTATTTATTCCTGCCTATTCCAATCTTTTTTTTATGATAAAGAGCTTGATATTATGGATTATTAAATTTCTGATCATTCTTCCTCTTTTACGGTAATACCTCTATGTACATACCCTGCCTTTGGGGTTACTAAGGAGGTCGACAGTATCAATAAAAAATGAATAAATAAACAAATAAATGAAATACTTTATAGCACGCAAAAGTCAAGAATTTCGCGTCGAAAAGGGATACATTAGAATCCTGTCATAGCATTATATGATTATAATCACAGCCAGCCAGTTTCTCATTAAGTACCATTGTCTTTCGAATAAATTATTCTGTCTTTATTCATGAAACTATATACATTGACCTTCATGCTGGCGACTTGTGAATAAGGCATTCTGCTCTGGATGTAGGCTTTTGAACATTCATTTCAACAAAGACGTGACCTTTCTCTTGACGAGTATCGTTATATGACGCAGTGAGAATTGACGTCTGAAACTCAATGCGCGGTAAGCACGCACAATTATGTAAAGATTAGTTGTAACTAACCTTGAGCAATTCATCATACGATATTCTTATAGCCCTAATTGCTTCCGTGTGCGTGCTGGAAAGACAGCTTCGGCCACACCTGGGTCAAAGGTGCCGTTTTGTCGCTAGATGTGCACTAACTCAGGTAAACCCAATTTAGAAAAATTACATGCCACAGGGCTGTCTCTTAACCATTTGTATCCCATGACCAACGTAGTTGCGTAGAAAATTGTTTTACATATATGTAATAACAATACATACGAGAGAGGGTATGACACAAAAACCAGGAATAGTTTGCTTCATTTCTAAACGTCAACAAGTGATGTCGTGTAAGGATGGGAAGAACACCAGGTACATCATATCCACCCTCATTCGTTATTGGGACGTGATAATTTTGGTTGTCGACGTCTCTGTTCAAAATCGTTAATCATTATCATCATCACAGGTTATCATAATCAACTCTGTCACAATCGTTCATGGGGCCTCTCATTGCTAACGGCTCTCCTTGACCACTTTCGCCATCGACGTTTCAACATCATCATCATCGTCACCGTTGAAGGCGCCTTGTTTGCCACAACTCTGTTTTAACACGCTCTACATTATCGTTACCGTTTTTCATCCTCATTATCGTGCGTTCGCCGTTGTATTTAAGTTATCTGCTTTCATCACCAACAAGAGCAACAATCAAGAGCCCATTGCTTCACGATTTGCTTTAACGTGTGTGATATGGGAGCTGTCTAACTCAGGACCTTCGCCTCCGCCAGGAAGATCGAAAAGTATAGCACATCTGTCTTCTTCTCCTAGTCCCTGTCTCAAATAAAGCGAGAAGATTCTAAACAGAATGTCTAAAAGGCGCAATTAGGATATAGCGGATAACTTATTCTGCAGAAACGCATGACACATTACCAACATCTTGCAAGGATTTGGTCTGTTTGGCATACGCATACGTGTTCGCCGGATTGACAGCTCAACTTTGAAAAAACTTTGAGCGCTCAAACTAGAAGTAAACTTACATAAAACATAACATGCGCTTCCTGGTTTCGAAAAAAAAATCTAAACAATTCAAGTGCCCTTAAGGCATTTAAGGTGAACTTATCAAGAAATTATAGCGTACACCTCGACGGACGACTTCAAAACATGGTATTGTTTTGTGCGCAATCACGACTGTTTTTTCTTAGCAGTTGTACCAAGGAGATTCGTTTGGAAAACTTTGAAGTAATGTCAACTTCTGACATTGATTTTTAGGGTAATCGGTTACCCTGCTTAATAACATTTTTCTAGTGTATTTTGTGAACATATTTACATACATCATCATCATCATCATAAGCCTGTCTACGCCCACTGCAGGGCAAAGGCCTCTCCCATGTTTCGCCAATCAACCCGGTCCTATGATTTCTGCTGCCACGTTATACCTGCAAACTTCTTAATCTCATCTACCCACCTAATTTTCTGTCTCCCCCCTCACGCGGTTGCCATCTCTTGGAATCCAGTCAGTTACCCTTAATGACCAGCGGTTATCCTGTCGACGTGCTACGTGCCCGGTCCATATCCATTTCTTCTTCTTGATTTCAACTATGATATCCTTAACCCCCCGTTTGTTCCCTGACCCACTCTGCTCTCTTCCTGTCTCTTAAGGTTACACCTATCATTTTCCTTTCCATCGCTCGCTGCGTCGTCCTCAGTTTAAGTTCAACCCTCTTTGAAAGTCTCCAGGTTTCTGCTCCGTAGGTAAGTAACGGTAAGATGCAGCTGTTATATACCTTCCTCTTGAGGGATAGTGGTAGAGTACCATTCATGATTTGATAATGCTTGCCGAATGAGCCCCATCCCATTCTTATTCTTCTAGTTATTTCACTCTCATGGTTCGGCTCCGCGGTTACTACCTGTCCTAAGTAGACGTACTCCTTTACAACTTCCAGTGTCTCGCCACCTATCGCAAAGCGCTGTTCTCTGCCAAGATTGTTCCACATTACTTTAGTTTTATGCATATTAATTTTCAGACCTACTCTTCTACTTTCCGTATCCAGTTCAGTAATCATAAGCTGTAATTCGTCTCCCGCGTTACTCATCAATACAATGTCATCAGCGAATCGCAGGTTACTGAGATACTCTCCATTACCTCTTATCCCTAACTCTTCCCAACCTAGGGCCCTGAAAACCTCCTGTAAACACGCGGTGAATAGCATTGGAGAGATCGTGTCTCCCTGTCGTACGCCCTTCTTTATTGGGATTCTGTCGCTTTCTTCATGGAGGACTATCGTGGCTGTGGATCCGCTGTAGATTTCTTGCATTATGTTTATATAGGCTTCGTCGATGCCCTGATTCCGCAGTGCCTGCATGACTGCTGATGTCTCCACCGAATCAAATGCCTTCTCGTAATCTATGAAGGCTATGTATAGGGGTTGGTTGTATTCCGCCCATTTCTCTATCACCTGATTGATAGTATGAATATGGTCTGTTGTTGAGAAGCCTGTACGAAATCCTGCCTGGTCCTTTGGTTGATTGAACTCTAATGTCGTATTAATTCTGTTAGCAATTACTTTTGTAAATAGCTTGTAGACAACGGACAGTAAGCTGATGGGCCTGTAATTTTTCAGGTCCTTGACGTCCCCTTTCTTATGGATCAAGATGATGTTGGCATTCTTCCAAGAATCTGGTATCCTCCCTGTCGAGAGACACTTCGTATACAGGGTGGCCAGTTTTTCTAACATAATCTCTCCACCGTCTTTCAACAGGTCTGATGTTACCTGATCCTCACCAGCCGCTTTGCCTCTTTGCATTTCCTTTAGGGCTTTCTTTACTTCTCCGGTCAATACTGGTGGGATGTCAGATTCCTCTGGGCTATTATTGCTTCTTACGTTATCATCCTGACTGTCTCGGCTGCTGTACAGATCTCTGTAGAACTCTTCCGCTACCTCAACTAATCTATCCATATTTGTGTGACCTTGCCTTCCTTGTCCCTTAATGCATACATATGATTTTTGCCTATGCACAGTTTTGTCTTCGTAGCTTTGAGGCTTCTTCCGTTCGTTAGAGCATGCTCAATTCTCTCCATATTATACTTTCTTATGTCGGCTACTTTACGCCTATTGATTAATTTGGAAAGCTCCGCCAGCTCTATTTTGTCTGTTGCATTTGAGGCTTTCATGGTTTGACGTTTCTTAATGAGGTTTTTCGTCTCTTGGGATAGCTTACCAGTGTCCTGTCTAACGACTGTACCCCCCGACTTCCACTGCACACTCCTTAATGATACCAGTCAGATTATCATTCATTGCGTCAACGCTAAGGTCGGTTTCCTCGGTTAAAGCCGCGTACCTATTCTGAAGTGAAACTCTGAATTCCTGTACTTTCCCTCTCAGAGCTAGTTCATTAATCGGCTTCTTGCGTATCAGTTTCTGCCGTTCTTTCCTCAAGTCTAGGTGAATTCTAGATCTTACCATTCTGTGGTCACTGCATCGGATCTTGTTCACTACTTCCACATCCTGTACAATGCCCGGGTGTGCACACATTATGAAGTCTATTTCATTTTTAGTTTCGCCATTAGGACTCCTCCACGTCCACTTACGAGTAGCCCGTTTTCTGTAGAAGGTATTCAAGATCCGTAAATTATTGCGTTCTACGAATTCTACTAGTAACTCCCCTCTGGCGTTTCTAGAGCCGATGCCATATTCCCCAACTACATGATCTCCAGCCTGCTTCTTTCCTACCTTTGCATTAAAGTCACCCATCAGTACAGTATACTGTGTCTTTACCTTACTCATTGCTGATTCTACGTCTTCGTAGAAGCGTTCAACCAGTTGAACATCATGGCTTGATGTAGGCGCGTAGGCCTGTACCACCTTCATCTTGTACCTCTTATTAAACTTAATTATGATACATGCCACCCTCTCATTAATGCTATAGTATTCCTCTATATTACCAGCTATATTTTTATGAATAAGGAACCCCACCCCTAGTTCTCTTCTGTCAGCTAAGCCACGATAGCATAGTACGTGTCCGTTCTTCAGCACTGTATAAGCCTCATGTGTCCTCCTAACCTCACTGAGCCCTATTATATCCCATTTAACACCCTCTAATTCCTCGAATAGTACAGCTAGACTCGCCTCACTAGATAAAGTTCTGGCGTTAAACGTAGCCAAGTTCAGATTCCAATGGCGGCCTGTCCGGACCCAGAAATTCTTAGCACCCTCCGCTGCGTCGCAGGTCTGACCGCCGCCTTGGTCAGTTGCTTCGAAGCCGCTGGGGACTGAGGGCCGAGGGTTAATTGGTGTATTCATGTGGGAGGTAGTGGCCAAGTACTGCACCAGGGTGGCCAATCCTGCTCTGGTGAGGGAGTGCATTGCTGGCTGTGGTCGCCAGTGAGGCTGCACCCCAGGCCTTTTTACATACAGAGGATTAGCAAATCTCATAGTTACGCCTTATGGGTCGTCGCAATGAGTGCGATATCAACTGATTGTTGGCTATAAGAAGTAAGGTTAGAGGCTGGCTGCATCATAATCCAAGCTGGCGTAAGTCAACAAAATCCCGCCGTAAGGCAGTGCAGCCGCTGCAGTGAGGGACGCAAGCTGTGTGGTGTCTACCACTTTCCTCTCAAACCGAGCGTTGCGCGATGCGGGCAGCACCTACAATGGCTTAAAGGGATACTGAACAAAAAATTTTGCCGCCAAGATTTCCAGCCAAATTGAAAGATTGGGGTTTGAAATCGATGAACACCAACGTTCATTTCCGGCTGAAACTAGGGGAAAAAATGAATTTAATGAGTTTTTGAAAAAGCGCCGCGTCTAGCGGCCGCGCCGTGAACTAGAGGGTGTGACGTAAAAATCGCCGGAAACAGGCACCCCACCAATTCCAGCCGTCGCCCGCGTCTCTCAACCCGCTCAGCTCAGGCTACGTTTCCCAGAACCAGTACGGGAGCGAACAATGCTCCCGGCCGGGGTAAGGCTTTTGTGTAAAGGGAGAGAGTGGAACGGAAAGACAGGTGGAGAAAAGGAAGAGAAGGACAGGAGCACGTGCACCCTGCATGCGCCAGAGAGAATCTGACGTCACGGCTCGCGCTCGCGTGCAGCCGCCGCGCGCTGACAATCCACCAAAAATACAGGCCAACTCTTCAAAAAATCCGTGAAATAGACTCTGTTTATCGGAACAGTGCCGTCTTCCGAGTAGAATTTCGATGTTTTCGTCAGTTTTTCAAATTTTTGTTCAGTATCCCTTTAGGCCGCGCGTGCTTATCTTGGTAAAAACAAACTATTCGCGCGGCAGCGCCAGGTCGAGCAAAGCTTGGGGGTCTCCCGGATCTGCGCAGTCATCCCTATAGACCCTCCCTACCCTTCACTCACCATGCCACTTTTGCACGGCGAAAGAAAGCCGGTGGCAGGGGCGTAGCCAGGGGGGGGGGGGGGGTCAGGAGGTTCAAACACTCCCCGAAATTCCTCGTACGTGCACTTATAATACCCAAGACAAATATTCTAACATTTTTATTGAACTTTCGCACGTTCTGCTAAAAGCCACACACACACACACACAAACACACACACGCACACACACACACACAAACACACACACGCGCACACACACACTATTTTTCTTTCAGTAAGCGTCATTAAAGTCGCCATGTCTGGTATTGCATGCATTTGATCTTGTTACGATGCGATGCGTTTATTTACAAGAGATGATGGATGCGAGAGCCCAGGGATCGAGTAGGTGACAGTCCGAGCCAGCGTCGTTCTGCTCTTCTTCCACGCGTTCCCCCAGTATCGTAGCAATTCCCCCCTTTGCAGACGAAGCCCACCGGGCGAGTCAGTTTTCGTTGCGATGATAAAAGCGCTTGAGACGCGCAACATGGACGATGTTGGTCTTGCTTGAGCGGCGGCCACTAGACAAGAGCCGGGATATCACGTAAGTGACATCGCTCAGGCGTTCCAAGACAACAAAGGGGCCAGTGTAGTTGGCCAGGAACTTCTGGTATAGGCCGCGCTTGCGGAGCGGTGTCCAAAGCCACACCAAATCGCCTTTCTCATAGAGTACGTGTTGGTGGCGTTCGTCGTAGCGGTTCTTAGAGCGTCTTTGGGAAGCGAAAGTACGAAGGCGGGCGATCCGCCGGGCTTCTTCTGCGCGGCAAAGGGTTTCAGCGAGAGTAGGTTGGTCGGTTTCAGAGAACGGAAGAATAGTGTCCAGAGCTGTGCGTGGCTGGCGTACGTAGAGCAGATAAAATGGACTATATCCGGTTGTCTCGTGCTGTGCCGTATTGTAGGCGAAAGTTATAAATGGCAAGACGGCGTCCCACGTTTTGTGTCCGGAGTCAACATACATGGAAATCATGTTGGCGAGAGTTCTATTGGTTCGTTCGGTTAAACCGTTAGTTTGAGGGTGTTACGGCGTGGCGTGACGAAATTGGGACGTAGCAAGACGAAGGAGGTCTTTAACTACATCAGCAACGAATTGCCGCCCGCGATCACTGATGATGACACGTGGGGAACCATGGCGTAATATAATGTGCGGAATATAATGAAACTTGAGTGGCCGTGGCTGCAGGAATTGCCGCAGTTTCCGCATAGCGTGTCAAGTGGTCAACGCCCACTACAATCCAGCGGTTTCCGTTCGTTGATCGCGGAAAAGGGCCGAGCAGATCAACACCAACGACCTCAAATGCTGAACCAGGGGGTGCTATGGGATGAAGTAGTCCTGCTGACTCGCTTGTCGGACACTTGTAGCGTTGACATCGTTCACAGCTCGCAACGTATGCTGATACACTTGGATGCATTTTCGGCCAGAAGAAGCGCTCTTGTGTGCGCTGAAATGTCCTGGAAAAGTCCCATATGTCCAGACGTAGGGTCGTCGTGCATTGCTCGAAGTACGTGACGTCGCAAATTTGTGGGCACGACTAGAAGTAAACGGGCGCCTTTGCCGGAATAATTTTTCTTTTAAAGAATGTCATCCTTGACGACGAAACAGCGTTGACCGTTCGTTCCGGAGATAAAGAAAGGGGCGAGGCGGCTATCACTGCGTTGCTTCGTGCGAAAAGTGGTCAGGTCGGGAAATGGGGCATCGACAACTGTTACATATTCATCGAAGTTGTCTTCGTCACACGCGGTTGTCGAAAGGGGAAGCCGCGAGAGGCAATCGGCGTCGGCATGACGACGGCAGCACCTCCACCCAGCACCTCCACCAATCTTGTTACGATGCGAAGCGTTTATTTACAAGAGATGATGGATGCGACAGCCCAGGGACCGAGCAGGTCAGAGTCCGAGCCAGCGTCGTTCTCCTTCTTCTTTCACGCGTTCCCCCAGTATCGTAGCAATATTTACACAAGAAATTACTGCAGGAATGAGTGCATGCTGCCA
>JALIZH010016354.1:0-28909 GCA_030522465.1 Rhipicephalus appendiculatus | reverse complement strand
CAGCATAAAATAGACCTGGAAGCTTCCGCTCAACCATCGCGCCTGCCTGTTTGTGTGACAGATTAAATCCAATGTTGCTACCTTCTAGCGCTTTTTCCATCCTCACCATGTACTATCGCGCTCAGTATGAGCTACATCACGCGAGCGCGTGGCCCAGCGCTCTGCAAGGCTATAAAGTGGCGCCGATCGTGCCATATTTTCGAGTTATTGGGAGAGAGTGTGGCTATTCCTGTAAGTGTGCATCACTCCCTATTGCTTGCTTTCACCATGGCCCTCTTTTATTTGAAGGAATGTTTTGCCACTTATTTAGCTTTACTGAAGAAAAAATCGAAGTCTAGGTGTCAAGCCACGGCGGCCGTTATCATTTTCGAAGCTGACATCACGACAGGGCAAAACGAGGGCGAGCGTGAAAGCAAGGCGAGGCGATGCACACTCAAAGAAACAGCTAAACGCTCCCCTGATAACTCCAACTTATTTCACGATCGGCGCCACGGTACAACCTTACAGTGCTCTTGGCCACGCGCTCCCACGATGTAGCTCATACTGAGCGCGATAGTACATCATGAATAACAGCGGTGACAAAGGACATCCCTGTCTCAGCCCCTTGCTAATGTCAACGCTGTCCTTGCTGCTTATTCCTTCCCATTCTACAAAAACTGTATTTTCTCGGTATATTTCCCTCAAAAGCTGTATACAGTCGTCACCTATGCCCACTTCCTTCAATATATCCCACAAAATTTCCTGATTAACGTTGTCATATTCCCCGGTGATGTCTAGATAAGCTACGTATAAGGGCCTGTTTTCTATTTTTGATATTTCTATACACTGTGTAAGAACAAACAGGTTATCGTCTAACCGCCTGTCGATTCGGAATCCATTCTGGAGTTCTCCCAAAATATCATTTTGCTCTACCCACGTTTCTATTTTTAATTTTACTGCCTGCATCGCCAACCGGTATAGCACCGATGTAATGGTTAGCGGTCTATACGAGCGAATGTTATCCTTTTCTCCCCTGCCTTTATAGATTAAGTTCATTCTACTTTTTCGCCAACTGTTTGGTATTTCCCTCTCCTGTAAGCACTTTCCTACGGCTTTCAGCAGTGCTTCTTGAGTGCTCTGTCGTAGTTCGTTAATGAGGCTGACGGGAACCCCATCTAAGCCCGGAGTAGTGCGCTTAGGAATTTTTCCTTCGGCCTTCTTCCAATTGAAATTCTCAAGTACTACATCTTCCTCGGTTGTACTCTTCTGTATGCTTTTACTCACCGGGGGAATCCCCTGGGCGACCTTTTTAAACGAATCGTATAAACGACTGCGCGCGCCCCCCAAGCGGCTCCTTCGAAGCGGCTTCAGTGCGCTCCGTAGGCGCCGCTTGCCGCTCATCACACTTCCCTATTCTAGCCACTGTAGCCATACTACAGTGCCTAGAATATACTTACTAGTGTGCCGACCGCCGAGCGTTTTCAATGGGAGACGCTGGCACCGACGGTGATGCCTTCCGCCGTAGACCACCAGACGGCGACACCATTTGGGACCGTGCTATCCGAGCGGCGCGTCGCCCGCGCATCGCTTGCGCTACGGACGCGCGTTCGTAAGCGCAGGCGGTTGCGGTCACTGAGTAAAGGCCTGACCACACGTACCCGTTGCAGCGCGTCAGCGCGTGGCTTTTTGACGCGGCGCCGCGCCCTCTCCCTATGGAGTGAGAGGGCACGTGGCCACGTGCCCTCTCACTCCATAGGGAGAGGGCGGCGACACGTGCCCTCTCACTCCATAGGGAGAGGGCACGGTGGCCACGTGCCCTCTCACTCCATAGGGAGAGGGCGCGGCGCCGCGTCAAAAAGCCACGCGCTGACGCGCTGCAACGGGTACGTGTGGTCAGGCCTTTATATTCCGTGGTTGCGGTAAACTTGTGGGGCTTTCTTGCTTTCAAACAACTAGTGTATGGTGTCTCCGCATTTCACTGGTGGGTTTCTTTTCTGTGCTTGTTTCACTGGTTTAATTTCACGGAACCGCGATGTCGTCGTAGAAAACGAGGCGTAAAAACGGCAGCTGTTCTGTCCCATATTGTACGAGTGGATAGCGCCCAAACAACGATCGGGTCTTATTTTTCAGTGCGCCTGTTGACACAAACGTTTAGCCGAGCGGGAAAAGAATATAAAGAGGGCAAATCGAAGACCATCTCCGGTGGCTGTCGTTCGTGAGAGACACTTCAATAATTGCTGCGCTGAGCGTCGTTAGTGATTAAACAGATCATTAGTAAAATCTCTGTCGTTAGGTGATTAAACAGATCATTAGTAAATTGATGGTAATTAGCTACAATTTGCTGCAAATTTAGCATTTGTGGACATGTGGCGCATATAAAAGTTTGAAAAATGTTTTGCTGCTTCCTCAGAAACCACGCATTCATTTATTGGAATTATTCTAAGAAACACGCGGTATCGTTCAGTCTATTAATGATAAATGTGCGTGCGATCATTTGTTAGCGCTACGAAATCGCATTCTTTCGATTACGCTTTGCAACCCAAATGTCCGCAACGCGGAACGGGCTGGGACAGCCCACCGCCGTCTCTCACAAGCGCACACGCTGGCTCGAGACGCCGCTCGGTATGGCACGGTCCCTGCGGCTATCGCCGTCTGGTGGCCGCCGGTGGAAGGCATCATTCTCCGTGCCACCGCGACGCCCATGGTCGGCACACTAGTAAGTATATTCTAGGCACTATAGCCATACTAGGGATTCTAGCCACCCTACCCGAGCCCGTTATAACAACCTCCTCTCCGTATTCTATGCACAATTTGTGGCTATTCGCACGTCTTGACCGTCGGAATAGCCTCATAGCCTCGACCAATCGCGCATGTCTTTCCCTCCTCTTTTTGTTCTATCCTCCTCCCCGTTCTATGCTAGAACGCTTACAAAATAGCGCCCCAGGCCCCCAGGTTTGTCAAAACAGTATAATTCAGTCCGGGCACTGTGCGGCATTGCATTCGAAACCTCACCGAGTGTTTACTTTATGCCACATCTACGTAGATATGCGGAAAATTCTTGTTTGCTTGTGTTATTTGTAAAACACGGAGTGATAGTTCTAGCAATTGTTTGTTCGAGCCACTTAAGCGCTGCGTCAAAAACTACGTGAAACGAGCGATTTGCTGAACTTAATTTGTCGAGAATCTCGACAAATTAAGTCGAAGTTTTCCTGTTCGCTATTTAAAACAAAAATATTACCTCCGATGGTGACTGCCATCGAACAAGCTATAGCACCATTTTCATCGGAAGTCATATTATTTGTGAGTTCTTTTTTTTTTTCGAAGCCAGTCATTCCGCCAGCGACGGGTTATGAACGAGCGAGAAAGTGCACGGAGCCGCTGGCCCGCGTCGGCTCCTACATTCGAAAGGGGTGGCTTTCCTGCATGGCGTGGACGCCTCGGCGGGAAGATGGCGGACCTATGCGCAACTCTGCTACCTAAAGGTATAGTGTCTAGAATGTACTGTCTAGTGTGCCGTTCGCCAGCTCTTTTCAATGGAGGAGGGTGGCACCGATTTGGATGAATGCCCGCGGTGGCCGCCAGGGGCGCTGCCAAGCGGGTGGGTGTAAAGTCCCTGTATGTTTCAAAAGTAGCGAAAGGTCTTGATCCAGCCGCCGCGTCCTGCGATAGGCCGGTTGGCGACATGTGACCTTTTTGCCTCTACGCCCCGCCCAAAGGGTCCAGCGGTGGCAGCGCTGTGCCGGCGAGAAGT
Source organism: Rhipicephalus appendiculatus (assembly GCA_030522465.1). Taxonomy (NCBI): domain Eukaryota; kingdom Metazoa; phylum Arthropoda; class Arachnida; order Ixodida; family Ixodidae; genus Rhipicephalus; species Rhipicephalus appendiculatus. Next base: position 25,179 of record JALIZH010016354.1, on the reverse strand, counting down.
ACAGGTGACTGCGTTTTCAAGCGTGGAGTTGGATAATTTAACAAGTACTTCACGCGCCTCTGTCGCATTGTTGTTGCAATTTAGAAGCGTTTATTTACTTGAAGTTGAGTGGACGTGGGAATTCTGTGCTTGAATTGAATGCGACGGGCTAGTATGCGGGGTCTCAAATGCCCTCGGTTGTTTCACCGCGCGGTGGACAGAAAAAGCTTTTTTTTTTTTTTTCTGTTGCTCGCGGTGACAGAAATATATTCTGAAGGAAGGTATGGCCCCACAAAATCAGTCGCAAGAAATGTTTGCACACAGAAAACACCCGGCAATGCAAAGTAAATGATTTTGTAATATTTATAACTTCAAGCAGCCTTTCGCCTGGCGGCGAGCTTTTGTTCGTGCATATAGGTGAGCATTATTTCAGCAAGGCTATTATTCTGTCAGCATTTTTTATACTGTAGCTTTGTGCGCAGTAGACAACGCAGATTCACGCCCGTATCTCTAAACATTAAATAGCTCGAAACCCAATACACTCATGCCTTCGTTTTTTTCCTTGGGGTGGCTTCAACACTGCAAGCTCACAAGGAAAGGACAATTTTGTATTAGTTTATTGCCACACCTTGCATGTTTTGCCGCACTGCTGTGCGCGGGATCAATTAAGGCTTCTTCGTTGAAGCATTCCGCGTGATGTTTTCCCTGGGGGGACCACATTGATTTTGGCGAGTTCGAGTAAGTAATACTGCGTGGCACTGGGAGGAAAAAACTGAAACCATATATGCCGCACCCAGAATCTCTGCTAATTTGCCAAAGCAGAGGGAACGGAAGCCACCCTGCAAGCGAATGAGGGGTGATCAGTATTGACAACAAACCTTCCAAAGAAAAACTTCGCTATGAATTCATGCAATAAAACCCAATTTTCCAATGAGTGCTCTTTTATACTCATATGCGTCACTACAAAATGTCACCTAGCTCAGCTTTTCTCGTTGTAGTCTGGTTTTAGGTCCTGTAGGTGCATACATACCTCGAATTTATTTGAAATTCCATTTGTTAACGAATAACATCCCCTATACTTTCCTTGGCATCATTGCCTGTTAGATCTCAATAATTATAGGTAACATTGCCACATACCTTTATATCTTCGGGACACGTAGGCGGCGGGGATAGTAAAAGGGAGGCGGCTTTGGATAAATGTACGTCTTTAAAAACGGTTAATCATTAAAATGCGTGAGACAATAGTGGGCATGCTATATTTCCTAGATCTTGAAAGGCACTCTAGTTGCTGATATTCCACGCATGCAGTGCAACTCTTTCTCCTAAGTAAGCATATTAGAGTACTTTATAAACAAAATAAGCGTAGTTAAAAGTGTCGTTTAATCGTGGGAATACTTATGAACGCTTGCAAACCCAATGAAACCAATAATAGCACATGTTTTGCGCTACACACTACGCTAAGTGAATCAAGAGGTTTCCGAGATTAGCAATAAGTTCACAACCTGCCAATATTTTTCGAGCTAGAAAACAAGCAGTACATCTACTTCAAGTTACGCTGAATTTGAAAACACGCAAAGAACGAAAATATAAATGCCCTGCATGACAACTGCTGTGGCAAACTTCTCAGAAGCTCCCTTCGGAAAAGCACGTGTTTTTATTTCAATGTTTAGCGTACTCCGGACTCGTTAGTTGTTGTCCCTGTCGTTTGAAGTTTCCTAAGCAGCTTACGCCACAAAACACAATAATTAACCGATTAAAGCGCGCGCTGAGAGCGCTTTTAGGCGTCCGCAGAATGCACGCGACCGAGCGGAGCGTCGTCTGCTAGCGCTGCTCCTTGGACCCCTCCAGAGGGCGCGCGTGTAGTTGTCGCTACCTTTATATATATAGGGACCTTAGGTGGGTGTAGGGTTCCTCGATGCGCGCGCCCCCCTTGGAGGGTGGAGCCATTCTTTGAGGGGGTGAATGCCGCCTTCCGATCGGCGGCCGCCATTCGGCTCCCCCCGCCTCGTCGCGGCTGGTTGAGTGAGACAGGTGCGCGGCGTTTTCTCCGACAAAATGCCCGAGTGTTGCGTGCCACAGTGTACAACCACTCGCGATATGGCTATAAGATGTTCAGATTTCCGAAAGATCCGAAAAGGCGACTCCTGTGGCTGGTAAAGATCAAGCGCGACAAGTGGCAACCCGCAGACCGTTCGTGTTTGTGCAGCCTAAGTTATGCCATTTCAGCATTTGGAGAGTTATAACTCGCCGCGCTTACGCTGGCCTTCTCGCTCGACGTAACTCGCCGCAACGTATACGTTGCCGAACGAATGCTTTTGGGGCACTCACTGTTCTCGCATTGTAGGTCCAGAAACGACGCCTTGACGTTTGTCAGCTGGTTCCCGGACGCGTATTACCGAACGGTGACGGTATATGTGCGTGTGTGTGTTTGCGTGTATGTGCGTGTACGTGTGTGTGCGTGCGCGCATGCGTGTGTATGTGTACGTGTGAGTGCGAGCCTGTGTGTGTGTTCGTATGTGTGTGCGAATGCGTGTGCGTGAGTGCATATCTGCGTGCCTGTGTGGGTTTGTACGTGTGTGCGTGTGTATACGTATACGTGCGTGTACGTGTGTGTCTGTGTGTGCGTGTACAGGCGTGTGTGTGCGATGCATGTCGGTGAGTGTGTGTATGCGTGCGTGTACGTGTGTGTGCGTGCGCGCATGCGTGTGTATGTGTGTGTATGTGTACGTGTGAGTGCGAGCCTGTGTGTGTGTTCGTATGTGTGTGCGAATGCGTGTGCGTGAGTGCATATCTGCGTGCCTGTGTGGGTTTGTACGTGCGTGTACGTGTGTGTCTGTGTGCGCGCGCATGCGTGTGTGTGCGCGTACGTGTGTTTGTGCGTGTGCGCATGTACGCATGATTGTGCGTGCATGTGTGTGTGTGTGTGTGTGTGTGTGTGTGTGTGTGTGTGTGTGTGTGTGCATGCGAGCATGTGCGCATGCGTGTGTGTTTCTACGCGTGTGCGTCTTTACGCGTGCGTGTGATTGTGTGCGCATGCGTGTGTGTGCGTGCGTGTGTGCATGATTTAACGCCATAAATTTCATGACCTAATGCCATAAAAGCCGTACGTAGAGCCCCAAATAATATATGTATTCAACAATTTTTTTTGCCCATCTGCTATTTACAGTAAGATAAAAGAGATGAAAACAAAATTCAGAATACTGTGCGTTGCAGGGTGCGGTCCGTAAATGGGGTAGCTGATGAATAATTCGAAAACAAGATCTGCAAATATGGTGGGCATTCACAGTTTTTCTCTTTTCTCGTGACAGCACGTGGTTTTTTTTAAATTCTTTTTTCGCACGGCAGGCAAACTGTTTTTACACTTTTGTGGAAGGCACAAAACACACAGACACAATGAAATGCCATGGGACTTGGGTGCGTGTGTTTCGCATCTTTAACCATTATAAATAGTTACCGACTAGCCCAAGAAGATGCTAACTGAAGGTGTTAACGCGGCTGGCGTGGACGGTAGTTTTCTGCTGCGAGCAACTCCATCTGCTAATGTCGCTTTAAAAATAAAGATTAGAGAATAGAAATCTGAGACCTTCACACTCCCGATGCGAAAACTTTGTATTTTTGTCATGTTGTTTGAGTACCACTCGTTCTGACACAACGAACTCCGCTTGCAGCCGCGCGACGCCCGTTGGCTGCCTATCGTGGCTATAGGCGGCCTGCGGAGAGGGCATCGTAATGGCGGACGCCGTAGCAGACGACGCTGTTGTCTCCACCCTCCACGGCGGCGGAGGGGAGCGCGCGCATCGAGGAACCCTAGGTGGGTGTAGGGTTCCTCGATGCGCGCGCCCCCCTTGGAGGGTGGAGCCATTCTTTGAGGGGGGTGAATGCCACCTTCCGATCGGCGGCCGCCATTCGGCTCCCCCCGCCTCGTCGCGGATGGTTGATTGAGACAGGTGCGCGGCGTTTTCTCGGACAAAATGCCGGGTGTTGCGTGCCACAGTGCACAAACCACTCGCGAAATGGCTGTAAGATGTTCAGATTTTCGAAAGAATACTTTCGGGGCAGTCACTCTTCTCGCATTGTAGGTCTAGAAACGACGCCTTGGCGTTTGTCAGCTGGTTCCCGGACGCGTATTGCCGAACGGTGACGGCGTATGTGCGTGTGTGTGTTTGCGTGCATGTGCGTGTACAGTCGCGCGCGATATGAAGGTTATCGCGGAAGCGTTGACCGGTACGCTCGCGCGATAGCCTTCATATCGCGCGCGACTGTACGTGTGTGTTTGTACGCATGTACGAATGATTGTGCGTGCGTGTACGCGTGCGTGTCTGTGTGCGCGCACGCGCGTCTGTGTATGCGTACGTGTATGTGTGCGTGCGTTGCCGCGTGCGTGTGCGCGTGCCCGTGTATGTGTACGTGTGTGCGCATGCATGTCGGTGAGTGTGTGTATGCGTGCGGGTACGTGTGTGTGCGTGTGTGTGTGGGTGTACTTATGTGTGCGCGTGTTTTTGTGTACGAGTGTGTGTGCGCGCATGCGTGTGTATGTGTGTGTGTGTGTACGTGTGAATGCGAGCCTGTGTGTGTGTTCGTATGTGTGCGCGTATGTGCGAATGCGTGTGCGTAAGTGCATATCTGCGTGCCTGTGTGGGTTTGTGCGTGTGTATACGTATACGTATACGTGCGTGTACGTGTGCGTTTGTGCGTGTACATGCGTGTGTGTGCGCGCATACGTGTGTGTTTGTGCGTGCATGTGTGTGTGTGTTTCTACGCGTGCGTGTGATTGCGTGTGTGTGCGTGTGTGCATGATTTATTGCCATAAATTTCATGACTTAATGCCATAAAAGCCGTATGTAGAGCCCCAAATAGTATGCTTTGTATTCAACAATTTTTTTTTTGCCCATCTGCTATTTACAGTAAGGTAAAAGAAATGAAAATAAAATTCAGAATACTGTGCGTTGCAGGGTGCGGTTCGCAAATGGAGTAGCTGATGAATAATTCGAAAACAAGATCTGAAAATATTGTGTGCATTCACAGTTTTTCTTTTTTCTCGTGACAGCGCGTGGCTTTTTTTTTATTCTTTTTTTCGCACGGCAGGCAAACTGTTTTTACACTTTTGTGGAAGGCACAAAACACACAGACACAATCAAATGCCATGGGGCTTGGGTGCGTGTGTTTCACATCTTTAACCAATATAAATAGTTACCGACTAGCCCAACAAGATGCTAACTGAAGCTGTTAACGCGGCTGGCGTGGACGGTAGTTTTCAGCTGCGAGCAACTCCAGCTGCTAATGTCGCTTTAAAAATAAAGATTATAGAATAGAATTCTGCGACCTTCACACTCCCGATGCGAAAACTTTGTATTTTTGTCATGTTGTTTGAGCACCACTCGTTTTGACACAACGAACTCCGTATGCAGCCGTGCGACGCCCGTTGGCTGCCTATCGTGGCTATAGGCGGCCTGCGGAGAGGGCATCGTAATGGCGGACGCCGTAGCAGACGACGCTGTTGTCTCCACCCTCCACGGCGGCGGAGGGAGCGCGCATCGAGGAACCCTAGGTGGGTGCTGACATCGTGTGTCGTCTGCTCCGCACAGCAGATTTGCAGCGGTTGCGTCGATTTGTGTGTTAGTGTTTTCTGTGTTACTACCGGGTTGCGTGTTTGTTGTTCGTGTCGTCAAACGGTGAGTGAGGGGTTGTCGCGTGTCCGTGCCAATCCCAACGGGAACTATGAGGTGAATCTAAGCGAATGTCGAAGCCAAAGCGACATAAGGAAACGACTTGTTTCGCACCGTTCTGCACAGCTGGTTATCGCTCAGAGACAGCGCATATCATTATTCATAGACACATCTGATGAAGCACGTCTCGCAGAATGGGACAGAAGAATAAAGAGGGTGGACAGCCGACTGACACCAACTGCTATGGTTTGCGAAAAACATTTTGACGAGAGTTTCATCGATCGCCCATTCACTTTGAACGGCGTTGTCAACGAGATCCCCCGCGACAAACCACGCCTCAGACCTTATGCGGTACCCACAATGTTACCTGAATATTCTTAGAAAATTGTGTGAAAGTACCAGCAAAACGACAAAGAAAAATTTTTTTTTGGCCATGTAGGACCTTTTAGCAAAGCGCGCGCCGCAGCAGCACCGGGTCGGCCTGCCTCCGAAGCGAGCCCGGCCGTTGAAGGATCTTGTGTTCTAACCTGAAGAGTGTACCACACTCTGTGGATCCGAAATAGCAAGCGCGCAAAATGCTGAACCACCACGCCCACAATGCACTACAGAAAGTCGTCATCCATTCTCTGACCTCACTATTCCTGTCGCTTGGCTGATAGTGTCGTACCTGCCAGCAGGAGCAGTAGCTTACGCTTATTGTGAGCCACCACAGCTACGGCATAACGCCAAGGAAAAGAGAAATCAAGGCAAGTTCTCACGCTTATCGATGAGGCCGAATTCCTTAGTAGGGAAGTTTCAAAACAGCTTTTTGTGGTGGCTGTGGCTTCATCGAAACATACCCCCCCCCCCCTTTTTTTTTTTGGAAAAAGAAAATTAGCGCAGCGTGCACCCAGATGCGCAATGCTAAAGAAACAGCGGAGCTGTGAGGCACCTGGCAGTCCTGGCTGTTGCTGTTTTGCCAAGTTTTGCAATTTTTCCGATCTCCCTTCCTCTATTTCTTTAAATTCCTCGGTCATTCTTCATTTCTTTTTCTTCCACTCTCTCTGAACTTCTCACTTCCTTTTGCTATCTCTTTCTGGGTCTCTTGCTTTCTCTATTTGTCTTTCGTTCCATTCCCTTTCCATATTATTCCTTTTCATATTTCCCTTTCCATATATTCGGTTAAGAAAAATACCCCCCTAGAATTCCTCCCTCTCTGCGCCGCTGCCGTATTAAATTTATCTTATAATTATTCTTCAGGTGTACGTTACTTCATCTGTAAATGTAGTGTTGTGTTATGTCTACGTCTTGTTATGTTTTAATAAAATATTTGTTAGCTTTTTTACAAATAAAAGCTGTTTCCTACACTATATGTATACACGAAACGCCAGCAGCTGGCTTTAGACAAAAATTAGGGGGACCCTTAAGCTTCGTCTTAAAGAGTTGAACGCGATAGCGATATCCTGTCCCTATACTATAGTGTCTAGAATATACTGGCAATATACCTATACATAACTTGCACGTACGTCACTGCGGTCGCCATCTTTAGGTACCATCGCAATGCGATGCTGCATAAACACCTGCTCGAACGCGCGGAGCAAGAAACGGTGGCCCCTCCAATTCTTTGTGTTCCCCTTGGCGCGGCTGGCGAACAGAGGAAAGCGGGGAGAGTACAAAAGAACGCAGGGAGCGAACGACCCCCTGTCTTCCCCTGCACTGACACTCTCTAATGCGATAAAAAGTCACGGTGGCCGCCATGTCTGGGTACCCAGAGCAGAGAACTTGTCTGTGACGTCACGTGCAAGTTATGTATTGCGTACTTCAACCACTTAGTGCATATTTGCAATGCACCCACTACGTGGTGTTAAGGTAATACGCGCAGTGACGTGTGTGCCTTCTGTAATGGGTGGCCGGCTTTAGTCGTTATGATAGTCACATGCTCTCACGCCTGATCGCAATGTACACTTGTACCAGGCAATATTATTGCGATATTACATGTTATGTTGCGACGCCTATATACAGGATGCATGTGTTTGTGAGGCATGAACGTTGTTTTCATTGCATTTCCAAGCAGAAGAAGTTCTTTTCACTGTATTTCCAAGCGCAGGCGTGGCTGTGTGGTAGAACACCTGCTTGCCACGCAGACGACCCGGGTTCAATCCTCACTCGGACCCGAATATTTTTATTTCATTTGCATCTTTCTCGATTTTTCGGTCACGGACAAGATGATGATTTTTCACTCACAACCAACGACACCGACGCCGACACCGCAATTTCTGCGAAACGAGCTCTTTAACGCTTCTGACACAATGCAGGTGTCACAGCAGCTGGGGTAGTGTCTAAAGTTTCTAGTCACTCTAGGTGGGGTACGTCTACTGCCCCTCCCCCCTAGAACGTCACAACGCCACAACAGCACTTGCCCCCCCCCCTCCCCCCCCCCCCCCCCCGCACACGTTAACACGCACGGGTTTGCGTCCTCCAAGAGAAAATCTAGCGGACGACTATGTACAACGGCATTATTATATTTCATTAAAATAGAGCAGTCTAAGTTTGCCACACCAAACAATATTCTGCTGCAAACATCGTTACAATACAAATTACATTTTCCCTTTGCCTGCGTTGAAGAAGCGGAGTTCGACGCTTGAATCCGAGCTGTGCTATATAGCTTTGCACTGAAGCGACAAGCTCTAAATGAGCGCATTATAATAAAAACACATTCTTAGACCCCTGATCACTTTTCAACACGAAAACTGAGCTACTGCTACAGCTTACTAAAACAAAAAAGCGCAGCGGCCCCCTCACCAGCGCTGTGTAAACACGGCGGACTATGGGGAGCGGGTGGCGCCACGGCACCACCCGCGCTGCAGCGCTCCAAGCGGCAGCCGCCGGCATTCATCCAATCTGGTGCCACCTGGAAGGCCGCGGACGGCACGCTAGCCAGTATATTCTAGGCACTATACTAAAGGTAGCATATACAGTTACTCTATATCATCATAGGGAGCCTTCATGTGCGCGCCTCCGTGCCTCCGTCTTTTAGGGTGGTGACAAGTTTGACCATGGTTGCTTACCACTGGCTTCGGCGGCCGCCAAACTTGACGGGCCGCCATGTTGGTTCCCGACGTTCACTCGTTGGAGGGTTGTTGTCTAAAGTTAGCCGCCGTTTTCTGGAACCGAACGAATGTGTCCGTTGACTCCAGTTGTATACTACAGTTTTCCCGCTCAAATTAATCCGAGCGCCACGTATTTTAATCCCGGAGCCAGTGAATTTAATCTAGGTGCCACACATTTATTCCAAGCGTCAATGAAATTAATCTAAGCGCCACGTAGTTTAATCCTCACGCTAGTCAATTTAATCCAAGGTAAAGCCGCACCTTGAGAAGGGGTACTAGGACTCTCAAAATGGTATGATTTCACGCCAACCAGGCATGACAGAAGAGCTTTTATTATTTATTACCTTTGTCATGTGACACCAAAAGAGGGCCTTCACTGTGAAGTGAACCGCCAAGCAAACTGTGTGATGTGACTATGTGCAACTTTCTCCACCTCGGTGAGTAATTCCCAACTATGCTGACATGGGTATCAAATGAAAGGAGATGGCGAGTACTACTTTGCGATGGCACGTGTGTCGCGAACTTTAAGTCGCGTGAGACAGTCACGTGACTTCGCTTTACTTACGCTAGTCCACGGGTGATCCCCAACCGTATCGACATGGATATCAAATGAACGGGCTTCGAAGCGGCTCTTCGATAGTACATGCGTCGCGCAGGTGAGACGTCGACGCAAAGTGAGTCACGTGACTGTGTGGGATTTTCTCGACATCAGTAAGTAATTCCAAACTATGCTGACATGGGTATCAAACGAAAGGAAATCGCGAGTGCTTTACGATGGCACGTGTGTCGCGAACTTCAGGTCGCACGAGACAGTCACATGACTTCACTTAACTTGCGCCAATTCACGGGTGATCCCCAACCATATCGACATAGGTATCAAACGAACGGGCTTTGAAGCGTCTCTTGGATAGTACGTGCGTCGCGCAGGTGAGACGTCGACGCAAAGTGAGTCACGTGACTATGTGCGATTTTCTCGACATCATTAAATAATTCCTAACTATGCTGACATGGGTATCAAACGAAAGGAAATCGCGAGTGCTTTGCGATGGCACGTGTGTCGCGAACTTGAGGTCGCCTGAGACAGTCGCGGGACTTCACTTAACTTGCGCCAGTCCACGGGTGATCCCCAACCATATCGACATGGATATCAAGCGAACGGGCTTTGAAGCGGCTCTTCGATAGTACGTGCGTCGCGCACGTGAGACGTCGACGCGAAGTGAGTCACGTGACTATGTGCGATTTTCTCTACCTCAATAAAATATATGTTGACATGGGTATCAAACGAAAGGAGGTCGCGAGTGCTTTGTGATGGCACGTGTGTCACGAACTTTAAGACGCATGAGACAGTCACGTGACTTCGTGCAACTGGCTCCAGTTCATGGGTGATGCCCAACCATATCGACATGGATATCAAACGAACGGGTTTCGAAGCGACTCTTCGGTCTTACGTCAGTCGCGCACGTCACACCTTCAGAAGCTGGTTGTTTGACTCAGTTAATGCAATAGTTAGTTGTTTGACAGAACAAATGATAGCAACTGACAATTAATCAAAGAAGGAATAGGGGACATTGCTTCTTAAATTGTACTTCAATGGCTTTGTCCCAAATTGAAAGGTATTAAGGTGGGCGCACGTTCACCTGCGGCGTTGGCTGGATGCGTATACCCTCAAACTTAGAAATGCGGATCCGATGCGTTACCAATTGAACTACACTCTAAGTCGAAATTGGTCGATGTTGGTATAACTGCAGTCGTTAGACCTACGGACAAGCGGTTCGTCCAAGTGGGAGTAAATGAGTGACAGTGCGTGTCGTGCGCAGACGCCCGGCAATGAAGGGACCAATGGGGAGGGAACTGCGCGCCGATCGCCTGCTGCCGCGCTGCACTGCTAGGCCCTGGCGGCTATCACGAAAACTAGTAATATCGGTTGCACGCCAGAGTGAAAGCGAAGCACTATTAAACGAATAGAAGCGGTTATGAGCGGCAAGCTCAACTCGTGCCGGCACACACAACGAGCGTGCGAGCTCCCCCGCGGTTCTTCCCTATCGAGCTGACGGGCCCAAACAAGTTCGAACAAGTGCGAGCCCGGACACCGCGAATAACTCGTTTCAATGTGTCAAATTAGGAAGAACTACGAAGAACACTGCCAGCGCTAACAAAAGTAAGCTGTTCGTCAGCGATCGTATTCCTGGAGAGTCACTCGCCGCAACTTCGATGCGATACGAAGTAGGCTTCGTTACGTCGTCGGCGCCAAGCCGGCCGGCGGTCGGTGTGAGTTCACTGCCGGCGTAGGTGAAAGAAACGTCGCATACAATTTGTTTTGCAGAAAACAATCTCTTCTTGATTAAAGTATACAGTTCAAACTGTGTCTTTCTCTCCAGGCGAAAATCGTTGTCAAACATCTATAGCGTCAAGACGAACGCCTATACGAATCATCGTGCGGCCGGCGGTACACAGCGAGCGACTTACGAGCACGGTGAAATAGCCATGCCTGCGAGCCGTCTCGTCGTTGTACATATGCATATATCTACACCACTCTCTAATACGCCGCGGTCAGCGGTCACCCACCTACTTTTCATTTTTGTGTAAAATAACGACGACGAAAATTGCACAGGAGACGCATGCTGGGATCGCCAGTGGCCGCTTAGCGTATAGCCGTGCTCCTCGTAAAGACCTAGCGACGCTGTCGGCAAGAGGCCGGCATGGCGGCATCGGCGGAGCGCCTCACTGCTTAGCCGGCCTTCCTGCATAAGCGCCGCTGCTATGTTTGTGTGTGCGTACTTGCGCACCAGCACTGCTGAGGCTAGTTCGGCCGACACGATCGAGTGCTAGCTGATAATTCGAATTCGCTGACTGAATGGGCGTTAAAGATTAGGCAGTGGGACCCTTTGGGAAATCCCCCATTATGGCATTCGTTACTGCTATATTTTGGTTTAGGATGGACATCCGTATAATGAACAGACCAATTTGTTATTTTTTTAAATCTGTCTGGATGGAATGCGCCGTTATTCGCCCCGAGATCGGGCTACAGGCGGCAGCACCGTCACCGCGCTAGTGTGGATAGGTGGCCGGCGGCGAGCATACAAATGTACGCAGCGACGCTTTTTTGCGAGGAGTGCGAGCTGATTGTCGGCAAATAAAATGCGCTGACTGCAGGATACTCGTAATATATATGTCATCCATTGCCGAATGGATGCACGAAGCTCGCCGATTGTTATAGACGAGTTGCAAAAAAGATTTTGTTGCAGCGCCATCTGTACGTGTACAGAAAACGGCCGCCATTGTGCATGAGCAGTCCCGTGCAAACCGGCGTGCATACCACCCGGACCACACAAAATGTTCGCATCGAAATGAAACGTCTATCTCACGTTCATACTTTTTTTTTCACTCGCACGAGCGCCACGTTCTTGCGTGTTTTTTTCATTTGTTTTCATGCACGATGACGGCTGAGCCCAGAGTTGCTTGAACATTTCGGGGCTTTTTACAGTGTTGCTGGCATTTGTGCAACTCGTCTATTATTACTTGTGAGAGAAACGCATTCTGCCATTGAAAGGGATGTTCGCGCTTGGCGACTGTCTGCGTTTTCGCACTATGCCACGTTTCTTGTATTTTTATTTGTAAGTGTTGAGCTTGTGTCCCGCCTACTTCGCACTGCTGATGTGCGACATAATTCATTATTTGCTTCATGCATGCCTGTCTTGGATACTAAAAAATGAGAAAGAAAGAAATCCCATATTCTTGGGCAACGAGCTGAAATAACCGCAAATACGCATTCGCATTTTTTATTATTCATTTTTCCATGAAATGGACGTAGGACTCTTGATTAGCTTATTCAGGAAAGCTTCGTGGCTGGCAGCGCTTTAGCGCGTTTGTTAATCTTACTCCAATAACAGTATAAAAAGGTAACAGTTGAGCGCGCAGATTTCTTCGATTGATTATCTGCATGACAGTGATGCAACAATGCAATGTTGGGCTATTTGATGGGACAAAAGCTTTTTTTTTTTTTTTCAAGCGAATAATGTCCGATCCTTCCGTCAGTCTATGACAACGCCGCAAAAGTGCTCAAGACATTGTAAAAGAAAAAAGATGACGTTTTGCGTGAAATTATACGACATAAGTGTGAGGCACGCCGTCTGAATTAATTTTTGACCATCTAGATTCTTTAAATCGAACCCAATTCTAAGCACACGGGTGTGTCTGTTTAAATTTCGCCGAATGTTAAAATTGCGCTCGGAGACTCAAGTTTTATCACCTCCGTGTCATTACATTTGCGTTGTTTTTAAGGGACAATTTAAAGTGTCAGAATTTACTAGACAGAAATATTCCGCTGTTGGACCAGGACCGTACAATAAAAGCGTATATCAAGCACAATTAAAGCTCGTCGCATAACCGATAAGCAACAGCGCCGCAGTTAGACACCTAACAACAATGCGAAACTTCGTTTATCACAGAGTCGCTAAAACGCTGCTTTCACGCAATATTTAATACACCTCATGTTTGGGACGACGCCAAGTGCACTTTACGATGTGCTTCAACTACAAAGTGGCACCTACACCGAAATGATCCTGGCGAACGGAGGATACAGAACACTCTCGGCAACTGCACAAACTGATCTTATTGCAGTGCATTTAGAGCCGTGCAAGGCCAAATGTGTCTGTAGATCGTGCTAGGCAAACGTTCAAGCAGTTAAACTTGCGCTAACAGAGCGTGACAAACCGCCCTTTGAGGATGAGCATGGGGTACGCGCACATACTAGTCTTATGTGGCTAGCAGACGACTCGAGGAGCAATCCACACTAGGCGCGCTTCAGCCAGTGGCCACCAGGCGGCGAGTCCGCTCGATCTCGGGTAATCTCGGGGCGAATAGCGTACGCTCACGGGAGAGAGAGAGAGGTAATTTATTGGAAGGCAGAGAGGTCGGCCTGAACTAGTGCGCTCTAGCCTGCTACTCTGCACCGGAGATATGGGAGAGGGGAGAAGAAAGAGTGATGAGGGGTGATGATGGGGAGAGAAAGAAGTTGTGCGTACATACAAAAACCACGAATATAATGGTTTTGCTGGAACTACTAATGGTCGTCTATTGGGACGGCTTTAACAGAAGTGAAACTCCGAGGAATGCAGTGCTGTTTATACAAAAGTGCTCAAATAAGTACACTCGTTTATTTATCAATACTTGTTGCTAGGTTGGAAGCACTGAGTGAGACAAGCTGTTTTATCGAGCTAGGATGCCCTTCACATGTCCCTACAGTTCAGCGCGGCATCTACAAAAGAAAAGGTGTGCTCGTCGTATGACTCGCAGTCCGCGCGTTGCACTTGCTGCATGGAGCTTACAGCAGCCTCCATGAGCATCGTCCGCCGATGCTGTTTCTTCTTCATGCCCGGCGGAGTCGTGAGTAGTTCTTCTCGGCGCTCGCTCAGGAAAGCCTTAACGTGAAACTTGAACTTTGAAAACACCTCTTCAACAGCATTGAAGAAGGGGCTGTATGTTGGCAGCTTCTTCAGGGTGTGTGTCACGCTTGCGAGGGTGGCGTTTTCCGCGCGATGGTGTGCTGGTGCGCTATCAAGGATGAATACCACATGGCCGTTTGGCTCGTTCTCTTGAATTTTCTTCGAGGCCTCAACAAGAAATTCATTGAACACTATCCAGTGAACTTTGTCCACCACTTTCCAGTGAATGAGTCCTCCTGCGGACATGCACGCTATAATAGTGATGTTGGCACCTTTTGTGCTCGTCACGACCCGTACGGCTGGCGTTCCGCGCTTCGCCCTGGCGAAGCTTCGGGCGCACCACACGTTGAAGTTTGTCTCGTCCACATAAACTCTGGAGACATTTGGGTTTTGGTTCTGCAACCATTGAGCGTAGCCAAGCTAAGGTCCCTCTATTTTTCAAAGGTAGCGCAAACTCCTCCTCTCAGCGCCGTTTCCTCCTCGCTCGTCACTCCCGGCCGCCATTATTGGGCGAGACTCGCAAGACGCGCCCGGCCCGAATGCGGTGCGTCGAAGCGATTGTTTGTACTTGCTTGGAAATGCGACAATTCTGGGCGCAGATTCACACAGCTGTTCGTACATAAGATGTGTAGTAAAACAGTTTGTGGTTAGTCGGTACATTAGCTATCATTTCGCGTTTTGTAAGCAACAAATCGCACACTGGTGCCGGCGTATATTAGAAATCCCATTGCGGCACCTTACGCGCGAACAGCTTTCTGGACTTGGGACCAGTTTTGACAACGTGAAAACCTAGCATTCGTGCATTGTATTTGACTTCATAAATGTAGGATGCGTCGCTCGCACCAGGTGAACAAGAGGCAGAACATGTTAAACGCAGTCTTTACAGCTGCCGTTTTTCTTTTCGGATACCGTGGTGTTTGTTCACAAGACGCATTTTGGAAAATCAGACGCTACATCAAATTATGAACACACAACGCGGCGGAGGCACTTATTTTCTAAATATCCCCAGCGTACATTCTTTTAAATTTCGAACTGCGTTCACGCGCGCTTCTGTTGCCCCCCTCGTGTAAATATCTTTTTGGTTCCATCGCGTGCTGCTCGTGCTCATTAATTGGACCTAGCTCTTTAATTGGAGACTCTTCCAGTGTGCTCAGTTTGTGAGATGTCATGCTGGTATTCCTATTGCTAAAATACGCTCCTTTGTTCACAGGAGAGCATGGACATTTTTCTTCGTTAATTGGCTAACGGTAACCTCGTGAGCGCACCCTCCCGCGTTCGTCACTAATTGGGCGAGAACAGCGAGCAGGTCCCTCCCTTAGTAATGAAGCCTCCAAATGCAAATAACTGTTTTTAATTTCCATTGATCACAGATTTATAATTAGTTGAAACAAAGAAAACACAATTATTGTAGCGAATCAAAGACGCTCTTTCTCGTTGACAGAACAAACATGCGTTTAAAATTATAGTTTGCGTACGGGCAGTTTTGCAGCATATTGCTAAGTAAACTACGCTCATCAATCGATGCTACTTACTTGCCATGTCTCTTTCTTTATCGTACACATCTCATCACCACCCTCTGTTCATGAGCGCTAAAAAAAACAGCTCCGACTTTCTCAGAGTAAGTTTTTAACGACTTTTGGCAAATAATTTTTGTAAAATCTACGGGCTGAGCGAGAAAACAGAGATCTTGCAAAAATATTTTTCTCAAACGTTGCAGTAAAATTTTCGCAAAACAATTAGTAAATTGCGAACACTAAAGATTTCGCTGTAAATATTGTGTGCGAGAAAGCGTGGCCGATAATGTCACGCCGCTTTTTTTTTTTTTGTCTAACTTAGGCATCAGTATCGAGCCTTAGCTTCATCTAAAAGAGTTCGAAGGGCGAATATACGCGAAAGGGTTTAGTAGTGACCGAGGAACAGCAAAAAGCTTGTCACCCTTGACAATGCTGTTCGAGCATCCAACAGCGCAACAATTTGGCATCTGGCTGCAGCAGATGGCGTCCTTCAAACTGCAAAAAGCTATAAGAAGCCTGCGCTCACCTACAGCGCGCACCTGCGGCGGTGTTTCTACGCCCAATAATGGCGTCGTTTTCAGGCGCCAGAGCAAGAAGCAGAGGGGTCATCGGGGAGAACTGGTCACGTGTCGGGCCTGGTCCAATAGGGGGAGCACAAAAGGGCGAAGAAGAGAGGAGAGACGCAGAGGGCGAGGAGGACATTCTCCCTTTCCTTTTTGGACAATGGTTTGCGCTACCTTTGAAAAATAGAGGGACCTTAAGCCAAGCCGCCAGGCAGCGCCACCCACCGCTGCTCTCCGGAACCTGGAGAGAACCTGAATAAAACCAGTTGATGTTTGGGATCCACACCGCGCGGTCGTGTCTGCTTCTCCCGCGCGTACACACGTCCCAACAAGCTGTTCTTGTTTATGCGTCGGAAGGCTCGGATTGACGTCGAAAGTTAGTTGATGAGCTTGGTTCGTCGGAGCATGTTCGGTAAATTCGGCGAGGGCGAGGGCGTCGCTGGTTTCCACAATGTCTTCGACGTAGGCGACCGTCGTGCCTTTGCTCACGTGCTTGTATTCGTTGCTGAAGTTTGTAAGCATCACTGTTGCTTTCCCTTCACGCAACTCGGCGATGCCTCGTGCGACGCAAATCTGACGGTTTACAAGCAGGTGCTGATCACCCTCGATGACGCCTTCGAAGTCTGCGGGTTTTTCGGTGCCGACGGAAATGATGACGCTGGAGAGAGGCGGAACGGTGACGTGCTCTTCTATCACGTTCAGTGCATGGCTCCCTGGCGTCGTCTGGGTAGGCAGCGCTTTTTCTGGGGTTAGTGTTATCGACTCAGACCTTAGGTCGATGACGGCGCCGTGTTTACTTACGAAGTCCATCCCAAGTATTACGTCCCAGGAGCAGTGCTGTAGAATTAGAAAGCTGGCTGGATAGGTCCGGTTATTGATGGTGACTCTTGCTGTGCAAACACCAGCTGGCGTTATTAGATGACTCCCAGCGGTACGGATTTCAGGGCCTTGCCAAGCAGTCTTCACTTTCTTCAACTTCGTCGCAAAAGGCCCACTGACGACGGAATAGTCGGCTCCAGTGTCGACGAGAGCGGTGACGTTGTGACCGTCGAATATTACGTCGAGGTCGCTGGTTCGTCGTCGTCCGTTGCGGTTGGGTCGCGGCGTCGGATCACGGCTACGTCGATTTGTTGCGCTGCTTCCTTGTTGTGTCGTCACGTCTTCGTCGGTCCGCGACGTTTCGTCGGCAGGGCTTCGTCTGCTTCGCGTCGTATTCTGGTTTCCTCGCGTTGTCGTCGTCGGCGCGGCCGCGGAGGATCTTCGGCATTTCGTCGTACAGCAACCGCACCTCCATCGGTTGCTGCCTTCAGTTTCCCGGATACGGGCTAGGCGACCGGCCCCGGTTTGGGCCATTGTACTGCCGGCGGTGCGGTGACATGTAGCGGCCGGGCGACGGCGAGCGGGGAGGTCGTCGTTCTTGCCACTGTGTTCCAGTGAGGTAGTCGTCGATGTCGCGAGGCCGTTCGCCAGGCTGCGGACGCGGCGCGTTGACGGCGAATCCGCGTAGCCCCATCTGTCGGTACTGGCATCGGCGGTACGTGTGGCCGGCTTCTCCGCAATGGTAGCAGAGTGGACGGTGGTCGGGGGCTCGCCAGATGTCGGTCTTCCTCGGCGTGTACCGCTGGCCGGCAGGCGGGCGAGATGGCGGCGGTGGTGGTGGCGGCGGCGTCTGGCGACGGTAGTGCTGCTGTGCGGCGTCCTGACGGGGGCATTGAGAGGGTGCGTAGCGTCGGGCTGCAGCAGCGTAACTCAAGGCCTGCGGCTGGGGCTGTGTTTGTTCGGGAATTCCCAACGCTTGCTGGACTTCGTCACGAACAATGTCAGCGATCGAGTCCACTTGAGGCTGGGGCGAGGGTAATAGCTTGCGCAGTTCCTCTCGAATGATCGCTCGGATCCTTTCTCGTAGGTCGTCGGCTTTCAGCGCTTGAACATCCGCGTAGCTCGACGTAGGCAGGCGGCGGTTGTATTGCCTGTTGCGGAGTTCTAGCGCTTTCTCGATGGTTGTGGCCTCCGAAACGAATTCCGAGACCGTCTTCGGGGGGGGGGGGGGGGGGGGTTCGCACAAGTCCAGCGAAAAGTTCTTCCTTTACTCCTCTCATGAGGAACCGAACCTTTTTTTTCCTCGGGCATGTCAGCGTCGGCGTGCCGGAAAAGCCGCGTCATCTCCTCCGCAAAGATGGTGACGCTCTCATTCGGGAGCTGCACTCGTGTGTCCAGTAAGGCGGCGGCCCTTTCCTTTCGGACGACGCTCGCGAACGTCTCCAAGTAAGCGCCGCGAAAGAGGTCCCATGTTCGAAGCGTGGACTCCCGGTTCTCGAACCACGTCCTCGCGGCGTCTTCGAGATATAGTAGGCGCGTCGGAGTTTTTCGTCCGAGTCCCAGTTGTTCATAGTCGCGATGCGTTCGTACGTCTCTAGCCAGGTCTCAGGGTCCTCACTTGGCGATCCATGGAAAGTCGGTGGCTTTCTCGGTGGCTGGATCACGATCGTTGCTGGGGACACAGCGGCTGTCATTGTCCCTGTCGTCTTCGTCACCGTGGCTTTTGACTTGTCCGGTAGGAGTCCGTGCTGCGGGGGGAGTCCTTTCAGCCTGCGGCTGGCTCGACTGTCACTGATGGTGTCGGTGTCTTCTTCGCGATGTGGGCTGGGTTCACGGCTTGAGGGGGGGCGTTCGGTACATGGGCCGTGAAGCACCTCCACCAGATGTCACGTGGTCGTGACGTCGACGAAGGCAGAAGTCGGTAGGTCCAAAATGAAACTGTTTATTAGGCCGAACTTGTGGCCGCTAAACAGAAAGTCAGATTACAGGAATACACACTGCACTGATAGCGGCGAACAGAGCGTCGGCCGTCGATAAACTGACAAGCGGTGACGCGCGTCGGCATTTATACGCGTGTCATCGAATATTCCAGTCTTATCGCTGGTTGTCGCGAAAGCTCTGGAATAAGCTCGCGTGTTCGCGTCTTGCGCGCAATCTTAACACAACGATCTACAATAAACGCGAAGCTTCTAGAAAAATGAGGCACGGTTTGCGCTGAGCATTGCTTACAGTCTTTGTGGGCGTAAACCGAATACAGCACAAAAACGCGCGTGACAATATATTTCTATCCATTTTCATTGGATAGTGTTCAATGAATTTCTTGTTGAGGCCTCGAAGAAAATTCAAGAGAACGAGCCAAACAGTCACGTGGTATTCATCCTTGATAACGCACCAGCGCACCATCGCGCGGAAAACGCCACCCTCGCAAGTGTGACACACACCCTGAAGAAGCTGCCACCATACAGCCCCTTCTTCAATGCTATTGAAGAGGTGTTTTCAAAGTTCAAGTGTCACGTTAAGGCTTTCCTGAGCGAGCGCCGAGAACTACTCACGACTCCGCCGGGCATGAAGAAGAAACAGCATCGGCGGACGATGCTCATGGAGGCTGCTGTAAGCTCCATGCAGCAAGTGCAACGCGCGGACTGCGAGTCATACGACGAGCACACCTTTTCTTTTGTAGATGCCGCGCTGAACTGTAGGGACATGTGAAGGGCATCCTAGCTCGATAAAACAGCTTGTCTCACTCAGTGCTTCCAACCTAGCAACAAGTATTGATAAATAAACGAGTGTACTTATTTGAGCACTTTTGTATAAACAGCACTGCATTCCTCGGAGTTTCACTTCTGTTAAAGCCGTCCCAATAGACGACCATTAGTAGTTCCAGCAAAACCATTATATTCGTGGTTTTTGTATGTACGCACAACTTCTTTCTCTCCCCATCATCACCCCTCATCACTCTTTCTTCTCCCCTCTCCCATATCTCCGGTGCAGAGTAGCAGGCTAGAGCGCACTAGTTCAGGCCGACCTCTCTGCCTTCCAATAAATTACCTCTCTCTCTCCCGTGAGCGTATGCTATAAACGGCGCATTCCATCCAGACAGATTTAAAAAATAACAAATTGGTCTGTTCATTATACGGATGTCCATCCTAAACCAAAATATAGCAGTAACAAATGCCATAATGGGGAATTTTCCAAAGGGTCCGACTGCCTAATCTTTAACGCCCATTCAGTCAGCGAATTCGAATTATCAGCTAGCACTCGATCGTGTCGGCCGAACTAGCCTTAGCAGTGCTGCCCACGAAACACAAGAAAAGCTACAAAACTTCTAACAAACATCCAAAAAGGATAGTCCAAAAGTATATTAGAAGTTTTGACAAGATGTCATTTAGACGTTAGCAGCTTGAAAACTTCCTGTAGCTGTACTAACGCCACGTTATTATACGCCTAGAAAACTGCTTGCAAGAATTCTAAAAAACTTCTTGCTAGATCTTTTTAAGAACTTTTTTAGACATTCATTTTAACGCCATTATTAGAAGTCTGGAAAACTTCTTGAAAGAATGTTAAAAATCTTCTTGCTAGATCTTTTTAAGAACTTTTCTAGACATTTATTTTTCGTGCAAACCAGCTTGTTGAGCGTTTTCCCCAGTCAATTCGTTGCATCATGCCAGCGTTTCGCAAGTAGTGGATTTAGTTGCTCACTGTCGAGAGTGACAAGTAGGGACACCTGCATAATATGGCATCAAATTAATTGCTGGAGTTTTTCTAACCAGCACAATTGGTGCCACATTTGTTGAAAAGAGTGCTGTTATCATTCCAATAATCCATTTTGCTTCGAGACAATAAGCTTTTCAACGTCAACTCATTTTCATTACTGGTGTTGTCTGGAATGCATCTTAGTGCGCTTCCAAAAGTAAATGAAAAATTTCAACAAATGCTGTTGCATATACTAGTAACCTTTATTATACGTACATAGCAATTTCCGATGATATGCCGGCCACTTGGCACATCGAAAAAAAGGAAATGACGACGTACTTTGTCCAGAAACCTGCACAATTGTAACCTTTATGATACATAGAAATTAGTGATATGCTGGCCACATTGTCCAGGAACCTGCACACGTACAAAGGGCACAGTAAAGTACAAAATGTTTTCTTCAAGCAGACATCTATCAGCACAACAAAAATTAGCAGGCTAGCTTAGCAAACACACCGCACAGCGGCAAATATATGGCTAACGGTAGAAAATTAACAGCCAAAAAGCAGCAGTCGAACAATTAACTTCATCCCACCCAATGCTCGTAAATTTAGGTATGTGAGAACCATTAGTCAAAATTAATGGGTTTCACCACAAAGGTGTGTCTCACAATCATATTGTGGTTTTGGCAAAACCCAGAATTCTAATTCCATTCCACAATCCTCACACAAAAGACACGGTGAACTAAAAAACGTTTCAGCCTATCATCTCACGTGCACCAGCTTACCAAAATGATTTGAGGTCAGTCGGTATCAGCAGGAAATGTAAAGAAAACAATATTTTAAGCCATTTTATTCACAAATACCACGAAGTTTTCAGATAAGTGATTTAAAAATAAAAAAAGGAAACCAAGCCCACGGCATTACAGATTATATGCAGCTGTGTTCATGACCAATATAGTTCTTTTTGCACGCCGTACACTAGTATAAATTGCTCGTGTTAGCATTGCAACATAGTTGAAGTGTTACCGTGAATAATGCAGCATCTAGAAATAATTTCTCAACTTGGCAGACGAACTAGGAGCATCCACTGGCCAGATGTATATTAAAAAAACTATTATATCACAAAGTTTTATAATAATGAATGCAATGCCTAATAGCCGCTTTGGTATTACTTGAACATCACCAGCAATTACTCGTAACAATAACATTTTTTTTGCTATGTAACACCACATAATTGTAAGAAGTTTCACACAACTAGGATATTGAGGGGAAAACCTCCAAATGAATGAACATTCTGGTGTGCATGCAACAAACATTCGCCATTAATAAATGAACAATACATTTTAGAGATTTCGAGCATGAGACTCAGGTACTGAAACTAAAGATAATAATTCCCCTATTACACAGCTGAATATTACGATTTTAAAATATAGTCGGGAGCCATGGAAACGAAAATGATAGACATAACATTAAGGCAACAGTACACAGAATGTGACAAGCTGGTATCAGTTTATTATTCGTCTTGCGGAGATGTCGACAAATGAGAACATTTTTCAAGCATGCCTTTTACGCTTTGTGCGACGCCGAAATGATTGTATACATGCCGCCTGCACAACTTCTTATAAACGACACATGCGGAGTCTTTAGCAACGTTCACGCACCAGAGGGCAAGTCTGCGAAACATTTGTGCGTTTTTAACACCTTCAGTAACGATGAAAGTGTGGTCCGAGTTACATTTCGCTCACATGCCTACATTAGCAGCTGCCGACCCATTTCTTCAACAGAGCCTTGCTCGGAGTGCTCAGTGTCGCGTTCACTACTGCATGCATCACGACCGCTGGCACAACTCGATCAGAGGCGGTGTATTCCACATCGGCCGGCGTTTCTACAGCACATCTACAAGCCCCTCAGTGAAGTTACACGGACACAGGCATGAGCTGGCGCCAGAGAACATGCTGGCGCTGTAATTCGTTCAGTTTACTTGTCGGTGGAGCAACACGCGATTTCACATGCATTACGCTCCTCATAACCTACGTTTTCAGCAGCTGAGCTTTGTGCTGAAGCGTTGCTTTCATTATTTTGCGCCAACGCGGTCTGGCGAAAAAGCGGCTCAGCCGCAGCATCAAATCGGCGATGTTTTTGCCAACGCGACAGGGAGTCTATATAGTTTTCTTTTTTCTTTCCATGCATGACCCTTTCAAGCGGAGAGCGAAAGATGATACTTACGTCTGTTGAGTATCTGGGAGTCAATGAGATCCCGGAGTTTTCACAGGAAAAAGCAGGACGAACGAGCAGCAATTGAATTCCCAAAACACAAAGAAAAGAAATCCAACCCGAAACTACACGGCGAGCACGAAACGTGGGTGCCGCGTTCGCCGCCTGCCAGCTATCTGAGAGAACATCTATGCTATCTCTGGAGGCTTCGGTGGAGAGGGAGTCAGGGCGGCATTGGCGGCATCACGGGGTCACGGGCGGCCAATGAGAGCGCACGACACGATGACGTATATATGGCGACAACGGGTGGCGACACGATGTCGCGACGCCGCGAGGAGGATGGACGGTTGAGGAGTGAAAAAAACGCTTTTCTGCCGCCCTCGCTGCCCTCGCTGGGAGAACGGCTCAGCGTCTGAAGGGGTATGCGATGGGAAGTGAAGAGAAGTACAGACAGCCAGGAAGCATGGTGGCGTGGTCAGCGCGGGAAAACAAGCCCGTGGCAGCTTTGTTCGTGGCCACCATGATTAACCATGATGCCGTTTCGCGGCGGTTCCCGGCGTTCGAGAGGTTTTAGCGAGGCCAGCGCAACGAACTAGCTGGAGATGACGCGCGGAGGTCCGGCACGCTCGGAAGCATGCCGTGAAGGCGACCAATATTTATTATTTAGAACGTATATATACGACCATACCAAAAGTTCTAAAAAAGAACGTTTAGTAAACGTTTGGAAAAAGACTTCTTGTAAAAAACGCTTTTTCAACGTCTTCTAAAAAACTTCTTGTGGAAAACGTTTATTTAATGTCGAATAATATACCTAGATGTCCGCGTACCTTTTTAGACGTTTCGAGAAGTTTTTAAGACGTTTCGTGTTTCGTGGGTGGTGCGCAAGTACGCACACACAAACATAGCAGCGGCGCTTATGCAAGAAGGCCGACTAAGCAGTGAGGCGCTCCGCCGATGCCGCCATGCCGGCCTCTTGCCGACAGCGTCGCTAGGTCTTTACGAGGAGCACGGCTATACGCTAAACGGCCACTGGCGATCCCAGCATGCGTCTCCTGTGCAATTTTCGTCGTTGTTATTTTACACAAAAATGAAAAATAGGTGGGTGACCGCTGACCGCGGCGTACGTATTAGAGAGTGGTGTAGATATATGCATATGTACAACGACGAGACGGCTCGCAAGCATGGCTATTTCACCGTGCTCGTAAGTCGCTCGCTGTGTACCGCCGGCCGCACGATGATTCGTATAGGCGTTCGTCTTGACGCTATAGATGTTTGACAACGATTTTCGCCTGGAGAGAAAGACACAGTTTGAACTGTATACTTTAATCAAGAAGAGATTGTTTTCTGCAAAACAAATTGTATGCGACGTTTCTTTCACCTACGCCGGCAGTGAACTCACACCGACCGCCGGCCGGCTTGGCGCCGACGACGTAACGAAGCCTACTTCGTATCGCATCGAAGCTGCGGCGAGTGACTCTCCAGGAATACGATCGCTGACGAACAGCTTACTTTTGTTAGCGCTGGCAGTGTTCTTCGTAGTTCTTCCTAATTCGACACATTGAAACGAGTTATTCGCGGTGTCCGGGCTCGCACTTGTTCGAACTTGTTTGGGCCCGTCAGCTCGATAGGGAAGAAACGCGGGGGAGCTCGCTCGCTCGTTGTGTGTGCCGGCACGAGTTGAGCTTGCCGCTCATAACCACTTCTATTCGTTTAATAGTGCTTCGCTTTCACTCTGGCGTGCAACCAATATTACTAGTTTTCGTGATAGCCGCCAGGGCCTAGCAGTGCAGCGCGGCAGCAGGCGATCGGCGAGCAGTTCCCTCCCCATTGGTCCCTTCATTGCCGGGCGTCTGCGCACGACACGCACTGTCACTCATTTACTCCCACTTGGACGAACCGTTTGTCCGTATGTCTAACGACTGCAGTTATACCAACATCGACCAATTTCGACTTAGAGTGTAGTTCAATTGGTAACGCATCAGATCCGCATTTCTAAGTTTGCGGGTATATACGCATCCAGCCAACACCGTGTGCGCCCACCTCAATACTTTACAATTTGGGACAAAGCCATTGAAGTACAATTTAAGAAGCAGTGTCCCCTATTCCTTCTCTGATTAATTGTCAGTTGCTATCATTTGTTCTGTCAAACAACTAACTATTGCATTAACTGAGTCAAACAACCAGCTTCTGAAGGTG